>JAJKFH010000596.1:0-15398 GCA_023333565.1 Puffinus mauretanicus | reverse complement strand
CATACCCAACACCCCCACAGCCCAAGAACCCATTTACCCAGCATCCAGACATGGCCAGCACTCGGACATACACAGCACCCCCAGGGCCCAGCACTAACTCCCGGACAGGCGCACAACCCAGCACCCCAACCGCCAACAAACAGCACCTGGACATGCCCACCACCCAGCAGCCCCAGTGCCCAGCACCCAGCACCGCAACAGCCAGCATCCCCAGCGTCCAGCACCCTCCCTGCCCACCACCCAGAACCCCAAGTGCCGAGCACACAGCATCTGCACATGCCCAGCACCTGGACACGCCCAGCACCTGGTCATGTCCAGCAACTGAAATGCCCACAGCCAGCACCCCTAGCCCCCAGCAGCCAGCACCCCCAGTGCCCAGCATCAGTCATGCCAAGGATGAGGACATGCCCAGCACCCAACAGCCCAGTGGCCAACACCCAATACCCCCAGCACCCAGCAGCAAGACATACCCTGCACCCGCTTATGCATAGTACCCAGCACTCCCAGCCCCCAGCAGTCGCGCCGCCCAGCACCCAGCAACCCCAGTGCACAGCACCCACTAACCCCAGTGCCCAGCATCCCCAGCGCACAGCATCCGGCATATGGACAAGCCCAGCACACGGACATACCCACTAGCCAGCACCCCTAGTGCCCAGCACCCAAAACTCCCTCCATCCATCACCCAGACATGTCCAGTGCTCAGCGCCCCCAACAGCCAGGATCAGAAAATGCCCAGCAACAAGCACTCCCATGCCTACCACCGCCAGTGCCCAATAACCAGCACACAGACAATGCCCACCAGCCAGCATCCAGAACCCAGCACCAAGCACTCAGTCCACAGGCATGCCAGGCACCCTGATATGCATAGTCCCCAGCACCCCACTGCCCAGCAGTCCCAGTGCCCACGACCCATCACTTGGACATGCTCAGCACTCAGAGATGTCCAGCACCCCGCACGCCCAGTGCCTAGAACCCAGTATCCCCAGTGACCAGCACCCAGCGCAGCCAGTGCCCAGCACTGCCTGTAGCCAGCATCCACCACCCAGACACGATCATCACCTGCCCATTCCCAGCACCAAATCCTCCCAGTGCCCAGCACAGGGACATGTCGAGCACCCAGATATGCCCAACACCCAGCAACCGCAGCACCCAGACCTGTCCAGAACCCACCCCACTCAGGGCCTAGCACACAGTACCCCCACGACCCAGCACCGACCCATGCCCAGCACCAAGCACTGCCAATGATCCCAAGGGGGGCTAGGTGTGCTGGATGTTGCGCATTTGCGGTGCTGGAGATGGCTGGGTGCTGGGCAGCTGAGAAGGGGCTGTAAAGGGCAGGTGAGCGCCGCGAACATATTTCAGTCCTGGCTAAATGTGTGTGGGAGCTCGACGGGGCGCTTGTCTGCTTTGCAGTTGGGCTGCGGCAAGGTTGATGGCTGAGTGCTACGGCAAGCGCATAGCCCCGGTGTTGGTGGGGACCTCAAAGGGCTGCCAGGGCAGGCGAGTGCAACAACAGTCATCTTGGTTCCCTCTGTGTTGGAGCGCCATCTGGTGGGTAGACGTTTCAGAGCCTGGCTCTGATGAAGGTAAGATGCAGGTTGATGTTTACGTGGAAGACACCAAAGAGAAGGGAGCAGGGGTTGGTGGGGCTGAGGAGGGGCTGCCAAGAGATCTTGAGGGCCAGCATGAGCCTTGGTTCCTGGTTACCTAAGTGCCTAAGCCCCACATGAAGAGTGGTCGCTTCGGAGCTTGGCTCCGATGGGGTTAAAGGATAGGTCGCTGTTAGGTGCGAGCAGAGACACAGCGCCCCGGCGTTGGTGGGGCTGAGACGGAGCTGCGAAGTGATCGTGAGGACCAGCATCAACCTTGATTCCTGGCTATCTCAGTGCCAAGCCCCATGTGGAGGGTGGCCGCTTCGGAGCTTGGCTCCGATGAGGTTAAGGGAGAGGTCGCTGTTAGGTGCGAGCAGAGATACAGAGCCCCGGTATTGGTGGGGCTGAGACGGGGCTGCGAAGTGATCGTGAGGGCCAGCATCAACCTTGATTCCTGGCTCCCCAGTGCTAAGCCCATGTGGGAGCTGTGGGTCAGCCTGGAGCTTTGCCCTGATGAGGGAAGGGATATGTCGAGGGCGGGAGAACAGACAGAGAGCCCCGGTGTTGGTGGGGCTGAGACGGGGCTGCCAAGTGATCGTGAGGGCCGGCATCAACCTTGATTCCTGGCTAGCTCAGTGCCAAGCCCCATGTGAGAATGGCCGCTGCGAAGCTTTGCCCTGATGAGGGAAGGGATATGTCGAGGTTAAGTGGGAGAACAGAGACAGAGTCCCTGTGTTGGTGCGGTTACAAAGGAAAGGTGAGGGCCAGCATCAGCCTTGATTCCTGGCTCTCTCATTGCCAAGCCCTATGTGGAGAATGGCCGCTTCGGAGCTTTGCCCTGATGAGGGGAAGGGATATGTTGAGGCTAAGTGGGAGAACAGAGACAGATCCCCGGTGTTGGAAAGCGGCTAAAGGAAAGGGTGAGGGCCAGCATCAACCTTGGATTTCTGGCTACCAGCGCTAAGCCCCATGTAACCGGGCTAGGTTGAGGTTAGGTGGGATAACAGAGACAGAGCCCCGGTGCTGGTGGGGCTGAGACGGGGCTGCGAAGTGATCGTGAGGGCCAGCATCAACCTTTATTCCTGGATAGTTCAGTGCCAAGCCCTGTATGGAGCGTGGCTGCTTCGGAGCTTTGCCCTGATGAGGGGAAGGGATATGTCGAGGCTAAGTGGGAGAACAGACACAGAGCCCCGGTGTTGGTGGGGCTATAAAGGAAAGGTGAGGGCCAGCATCAACCTTGATTTCTGGCTACCTTAGTGCCAAGCTCCACGTGGAGGGTGGCCGCTTCGGACTTTGTTCCCGGTGAGGGTCAGGGCTAGGTTGAGGTTAAGTGGGAGAACAGACAGAGAGCCCTGTGTTGTTGGGGCTGAGACGGGCTGCGAAGTGATCGTGAGGGCCAGCATCATCCTTGATTCCTGGCTAGCTCAGTGCCAAGCCCCATGTGGAGAATGGCCGCTTCGGAGCTTTGCCCTGGTGAGGGTAATGGATATGTCGAGGCTAAGCGGGAGAACAGAGACAGAGCCCCGGTGTTGGTGGGCTGGAGACGGGCTGGGCGAATGATCGCGGGAGGGCCGGCATCAACCTTGATTCCTGGCTATCTCAGTGCCAAGCTCTATGTGGAGAATGGCCGCTTCGGAGCTTTGCCCTGATGAGGGGAAGGGATATGTCGAGGCTAAGTGGGAAAACAGAGACAGAGCCCCGGTGTTGGTGGGGCTGAGACGGGGCTGCGAAGTGATCGTGAGGGCCAGCATCAACCTTGATTCCTGTCTCTCTCAGTGCCAAGCCCTATGTGGAGAATGGCCGCTGCGGAGCTTTGCCCTGATGAGGGGAAGGGATATGTCGAGGCTAAGTGGGAGAACAGAGACAGAGCCCCGGTGTTTGTGAAGCTGCCAAGGAAGGTGAGGGCAGGATCATCCGCGAGTCCTGGCTATTCAGTGCTAAGCCCTATATGGAGCGTGGCCGCTTCGGAGCTTTGCCCTGATGAGGGGAAGGGATATGTAACGGAAAAGTGGGAGAACAGAGACAGAGCCCCGGTGTTGGTGCGGCTAAAAAGGAAAGGTGAGGGCTAGCATCAACCTTGATTTCTGGCTACCTTAGGGCCAAGCTCCACGTGGAGGACAGCGGCTTCGGACTATGTTCCCGGTGAGGGTCAGGGCTAGGTTGAGGTTACGTGGGATAACAGAGACAGAGCACCGGTGTTGGTGGGGCTGAGACGGGGCTGCGAAGTGATCGTGAGGGCCAGCATCATCCTTGATTCCTGGCTCTCTCAGTGCCAAGCCCCATGTGGAGGGTGGCCGCTTCGGAGCTTGGCTCCGATGAGGTTAAGGGATAGGTCGCTGTTAGGTGCGAGCAGAGATACAGAGTCCCGGTATTGGAGGGGCTGAGACGGGGCTGCGAAGTGATCGTGAGGGCAAGCATCAACCTTTATTCCTGGATAGCTCAGTGCCAAGCCCTGTATGGAGCGTGGCCGCTTCGGAGCTTTGCCCTGATGAGGGGAAGGGATATGTCGAGGCTAAGTGGGAGAACAGAGACAGAGCCCCGGTGTTGGTGCGGCTATAAAGGAAAGGTGAGGGCCAGCATCAACCTTGATTTCTGGCTACATTAGGGCCAAGCTCCACGTGGAGGGCGGCCGCTTCGGACTTTGTTCCCGGTGAGGGTTAGGGCTAGGTTGAGGTTAAGTGGGAGAACAGACAGAGAGCCCGGTGTTGGTGGGGCTGAGACGGGCTGCGAAGTGATCGTGAGGGCCAGCATCATCCTTGATTCCTGGCTAGCTCAGTGCCAAGCTCCATGTGGAGAATGGCCGCTTCGGAGCTTTGCCCTGATGGGGGAAGGGATATGTCGAGGCTAAGTGGGAGAACAGAGACAGAGCCCCGGTGTTGGTGGGGCTGAGACGGGCTGCGAAGTGATCGTGAGGGCCGGCATCAACCTTGATTCCTGGCTAGCTCAGTGCCAAGCTCTATGTGGAGAATGGCCGCTTCGGAGCTTTGCCCTGATGAGGGGAAGGGATATGTCGAGGCTAAGTGGGAGAACAGAGACAGAGCCCTGGTGTTGGTGGGGCTGAGACGGGGCTGCGAAGTGATCGTGAGGGCCGGCATCAACCTTGATTCCTGGCTAGCTCAGTGCCAAGCTCCATGTGGAGAATGGCCGCTTCGGAGCTTTGCCCTGATGAGGGTAATGGATATGTCGAGGCTAAGTGGGAGAACAGACACAGAGCCCCGGTGTTGGTGAAACTGCCAAGGAAGGTGAGGGCAGGATCATCCGCGAGTCCTGGCTATTCAGTGCCAAGCCCTATATGGAGCGTGGCCGCTTCGGAGCTTTGCCCTGATGAGGGGAAGGGATATGTAACGGAAAGTGGGAGAACAGAGACAGAGCCCCGGTGTTGGAGGGGTTATAAGGAAAGGTGTGGGCCAGCATCAACCTGGATTTCTGGCTACCTTAGCCAAGTCACCGTGAGGGCTTCGACTTTGTCTCCCCGTGAGGGTCAGGGGCTAGGGTTGAGGCTAGGTGAGAACAGACAGAGAGCCCCAGTGTTGGTGGGGCTGGAGACGGGCTGCAGATCGTGAGGGCCAGCATCAACCTGACTGGCTCTCTCAGTGCTAAGCCCCATGGGAGGGTGGCCGCCTGAGCTTTGCCCTGATGTAAGAGGGGAAGGGATATGTCGAGGCTAAGTGGGAGAACAGAGACAGAGCCCTGCAGCCAGTGGCTGAGACGGGGCTGCGAAGTGATCGTGAGGGCCGGCATCAACCTTGATTCCTGGCTAGCTCAGTGCCAAGCCCCATGTGGAGAATGGCCGCTGCGGAGCTTTGCCCTGATGAGGGTAATGGATGTGTCGAGGCTAAGTGGGAGAACAGAGACAGAGCCCCGGTGTTGGTGGGGCTGAGACGGGGCTGCGAAGTGATCGTGAGGGCCGGCATCAACCTTGATTCCTGGCTAGCTCAGTGCCAAGCTCTATGTGGAGAATGGCCGCTTCGGAGCTTTGCCCTGATGAGGGGAAGGGATATGTCGAGGCTAAGTGGGAGAACAGACACAGAGCCCCGGTGTTGGTGAAGCTGCCAAGGAAGGTGAGGGCAGGATCATCCGCGAGTCCTGGTTATTCAGTGCCAAGCCCTATATGGAGCGTGGCCGCTTCGGAGCTTTGCCCTGATGAGGGGAAGGGATATGTCGAGGCTAAGTGGGAGATCAGAGACAGAGCCCCGGTGTTGGAGGGGCTATAAAGGAAAGGTGTGGGCCGGCATCAACCTTGATTCCTGGCTCTCTCAGTGCCAAGCCCCATGTGGAGAATGGCCGCTTCGGAGCTTTGCCCTGATGAGGGTAAGAGATATGTCGAGGCTAAGTGGGAGAACAGAGACAGAGCCCCGATTTTGGTGGGTCTGAGAAGAGGCTGCCAAGATATCGTGAGGGACAGCATCATCCTTCAGTCCTTGCTTTTTTTGTGCTTGAGCCGGATGAGGTGTGTGGCCATTTCGGAGCTTGCCTCTGATGAGGATAAGGAATAGTTTGAGGTTCTGCATAGATAACGAGACCCTTCTGCATTAGATAACGCCACCCACCACATGGACTCCAAACGAGGAGTAGCCCCTTCCCGGTCCCACCAGCCCTCTCCCTTATTCTCAAACCTAAATATCAACCTTTGCCTTACCATCTCTCGAGCCCATTTCCTAAACGGCTTCCCACCAGAGGGCGCTCCAACACAGAAAGAACCAGCTTTGAAAGCTGTTTCTTGCTCTTGCCTTTCGTGGCAGCTCTTTCAGAGGGAGCTGCTCTCGCTCTGCCATCCAACCAGCAACCTTAGCAGAGCCCAACTGCAAAGCAGTCGATCTCCTCTTCGGGCTCCCTTAAACTAACAGGCAGGACTGAAAGATGTTGGTGGCTCTCACCTTCCCTTGATAGACACTTCTCTGCTGCCCAACAGCCAGCCAGCTCCAGCGCCCCAAATGTGCCATATCCACTACACCTAGCACTCCTTGCTACACATTGGTGGTGCCTGCTGCTAGGCATGTTCCGTTGCTGAGTCGTGGGGGTGTTGGGTGATGGGGACTGGCTTCTTGTCATGTCCTGGTGCTGGGGATGCTGGGTGCTGTGTGCTGGGCTCCGGGGCTGCTGGGCATGTCCAGGTGCTGTGCATTGGCAGTGGGTGTGCTGGGTTGTGTGCGTGTGTGGGAATCAATGCTGGGCCATGGGAGTGCTGGGCCCTGGCATTGCTTGGTACTATGCATAACTGAGGGGAGGGTATGTCTTGGTGCTGGCCATATCCGGTGCTAGGTGTGTGCTCTGGGTTTGCTGGGTGCTGTGCTCTGGGGGTGTTGGATTCCTGGCATGTGCATGTGCTGGGCCCTGGTTGTGCTGGGTATGTGTGGGTGCTGGGTGTTGGGCAGTATGGGTGCTGCGTGGTGGGCGCTGGGCATGTCCCGGTGCTGGGCACTGGAGGTCCTGGGTGATGGGGAGCAGGGAAGCTGCCTTCTAGGAATGTCTCAGTGCTGGGCATATCCGGGTGCTCGGTACTGTGCACTGGTGGTGGTGGTACTGGGTGCTGGGCACGTCCCGGTGCTAGGCAATGGCAGTGCTGGGTGCTTGGCGCTGGGGGTGATGGTGTTTGGGTGTGCTGGGTGGTGGGGGTGCTGGGCACGTGCGGGTGTTGGTTGCTGGGCCCTGGGTGTACTGGGTGCTGGACACTGGGGTGGTTGGTTTCTGGGCACTGGGGCTTCTGGGTTCTGTGCACTGGGGTTGCTGGGTATGTCCGGGTGCTGGGCAATGGCTGGCTGCTGGGTTCTGGGCCCTGAGGTTGCTGGGTTCTGGGCCCTGAGGTTGCTGGGTGCTGGGCACCGGCCTTGCTGGGTGCTGGCTGGTGTGGGTGCTGGGGGCTAAGTGCTGGTTGCTGGGCCCTGGGAGTGCTGGGTATTATGCATAAGCAGGTGCAGGGTATCTCTTGCTGCTGGATGCTGGGTGCTGGGGCTGCTGGGTGCTGGGCACGTCCAGGGGCTGTGTGTTGGCGGTGGGTGTGCTGGGTTGTGCGCATGTCCGGCAATGAGTGCTGGGCCATGGGGTGCTGGGTGGAGGGTATGATGGGTGCATGTCGTGGTTTAACCCCAGCCTGCAAATAAACCCCACGCAGCCGCTGGCTCTCCTCCCCCCCACCCCGTGGGATGGGGGAGAGAATCGGGAGGGCACAAGTAGGAAAGCTCCCGGGTTGAGATAAAAACAGTTTAATGATTGAAATAAAACGAAGTAGAACAGTAATAATAAGAATGAGAACAACAACAACAACAGACGATACAAAGCAGGCAATGCAGAATGCAACTGCTCACCGCTGCCGACCGCGTGTCATGAACTAGGGGGAGGGGGGGGGAGTCGTTCCCCCCCGCCCCCTCCCTTTTTTTATACTGAGCATGATGTCACATGCAATAGAATACCCCATTGCCCAGCCAGGTCAACTACCCCGGATGTGCTCCCCACCGCCCCCCCCCGCCCCCCCAACCCCCTCCCCCGAGCTTCCTGTGGGAGGCCGAAAAGAGAGAACAAAAGTCTCCCGGTGCAAGCACCGCCCAGCAACAGCCAAAGCATTAAGGGGCCATCAAGGCTCCCCTCTCACACCAAACCCAAAAGCCAGCCCACCCCCCAAGCTACTGGGAAGAAAGTTAACTCTGTCCCAGCCGGAAGCAGGACAGTGCTGAGTGCTGCGTATGTCCGGGTGCTGGGCATGTCTGGGTGCGGGGACTGGGCACTGGGGCTGCTGGGTGTGAGATGTGTGGGGGTGCTGGATGGTGGGTGTCTGGTGTGCTGGGTGCAGAGCACTGGGGATGCTGGCTGCTGAGCGCTGTGGGTGCTGGCTACTATGCGTAAGCGGGTGCAGGGTATCTCTTGCTGCTGGATGCTGGGTGCTGGGGCCACTGGGTGCTGGGGCTATTGTGTGCTGGGCACAGGCGTGCTTGGTGCTGGGCATGTCCAGGTGCTTGGCATGACCGGGTGCTGGGCGCTGGGGATGCTGGTTACTGTGGTGCTGGCTGCTGGGCCCTGAGGGTGCTGGGTGCCGAGCGCTGCGGGTGCCGGACATTCCGGGTGCTATGTGCTGATCAGTGGGGATGTTGGGGGCCAGTTTGCTGCGTTCTGGTGTGTTGGGTGCTGGGCATTTCTGGGTGCTGCATAGTGGGCGCTGGCGGTGTGGGGTGGTGGGGTGCTGTGTGCTGGGCATGTCCGGGTGGTGGGTGTTGGGCAGTGGGAGTGTTGGGTGCTAGGTACTGGGGTGCTGGGCCCTGGTATTGCTGGGTACTCTGCATAACTGAGTGCAGGGTATGTCTTGGTGCTGGGTGCCTGGTGCTGGAGCTACTGGGTGCTGGGTTCTGGGCATATGCGGTGCTTCCTGCTGGGCATATGCGGTGCTGGGTGGCTGTGCTGGGGTGGCTGGGTGCTGTGCTCTGGGGATGCTGGATTCCTGGCACGTGTGTGTGCTGTGTGCTGGGCCCTGGTTGTGCCGGGTATGTGTGGGTGCTGGGTGTTGGGCAGTGTGGGTGCTGTGTGGTGGGCCCTGGACACGACCGGGTGCGGGGTGCTGAGCACTGGGGTGTTGGGTGCTGGGCAAGTCCGAGTGCTTGGCACGACTGTGTGCTGAGTGCTAGGCACTGGGGTTGGTGGCTGCTGGGAGCTAGAGGTGCTGGCTGTGGGCATTTCCAGTCGCTGGTCATGACTGGGTGCTGGGTCTTGTGGGTGCTGGGTGTGTCCCGGTGCTGGGCATGTCCAGATGTTGTGTGCTTGGCACTTGTTGTTCTGGGTGGTGGGCAGTGAGGGTGCTGGGCGCTGGGGATGCTGGGCAATGCGGTGCTGGGCACTGGGGCTGCTGGGTGCTGGGCACGTCCAGGGGCTGTGTGTTGGCGGTGGGTGTGCTGGGTTGTGCGCATGTCCGGGAATGAGTGCTGGGCCATGGGGGTGCTGGGTGGAGGGTATGATGGGTGCATGTCGTGGTTTAACCCCAGCCTGCAAATAAACCCCACGCAGCCGCTGGCTCTCCTCCCCCCCCACCCCGTGGGATGGGGGAGAGAATCGGGAGGGCACAAGTAGGAAAGCTCCCGGGCTGAGATAAAAACAGTTTAATGATTGAAATAAAACGAAGTAGAACAGTAATAATAACAATGAGAACAACAACAACAACAACAGACGGTACAAAGCAGGCAATGCAGAATGCAACTGCTCACCGCTGCCGACCGCGTGTCATGAACTAGGGGGAGGGGGGGGAAAGTCGTTCCCCCCCCGCCCCCTCCCTTTTTTTATACTGAGCATGATGTCACATGCAATAGAATACCCCATTGCCCAGCTAGGTCAACTACCCCGGATGTGCTCCCCACACCCCCCCGGCCCCCCACCCCCCCCCCCGAGCTTCCTGTGGGAGGCTGAAAAGAGAGAACAAAAGTCTCCTGGTGCAAGCACCGCCCAGCAACAACCAAAGCGTTAAGGGGCCATCAAGGCTCCTCTCACACCAAACCCAAAAGCCAGCCCACCCCCCAAGCTACTGGGAAGAAAGTTAACTCTGTCCCAGCCGGAAGCAGGACAGTGCTGAGTGCTGTGTATGTCCGGGTGCTGGGCATGTCTGGGTGCAGGGACTGGGCACTGGGGGTGCTGGGTGGTGGGGGAGCTGGATGGTGGGTGTTGGTATGCTGGTTGCTGGGCACTGGGGGTGCTGGGTGTGAGACGTGTGGGGGAGCTGGATGGTGGGTGTTGGTATGCTGGTTGCTGGGCACTGGGGGTGCTGGGTGTGAGATGTGTGGGGGTGCTGGATGGTGGGTGTTAGGTATGCTGGTTGCTGGGCACGGGGGGTGCTGGGTGTGAGATGTGTGGGGGTGCTGGATGGTGGGTGTTAGGTATGCTGGTTGCTGGGCACTGGGGGTGCTGGGTGTGAGATGTGTGGGGGTGCTGGATGGTGGGTGTTTGGTGTGCTGGGTACAGAGCACTGGGGGTGGTGGGTGCTGAGCGCTGCGGGTGCTGGGCATGTCCGCGTGCTATGTGCTGATCGCTGGAGATGTTGGGGGCTGGTTTGCTGGGATCTGGGCAGTGGTGTGTTGAGTGCTGGGCATGTTTGGGTGCTGGGCATGTCTGGGTACTGGGCACTGGCTGTGTGGGCAGTGGGGGTGCTGTGTGCTGGGCACGTCCGGGTGGTGGGTGTTGGGCAGTGGGAGTGCTGGGTGCTAGGTACTGGGGTGCTGGGCCCTGGTATTGCTGGGTACTACACATAACTGAGTGCAGGGTATGTCTTGGTGCTGGATGCTGGAGGTAATGGGTGCTGGGCATATGCGGTGCGAGGTGCTGGGCATATGCGGTGCTGGGTGGCTGTGCTGGGGTTGCTGGGTGCTGTGCTGTGAGGGTGCTGGATTCCTGGCACGTGCGTGTGCTGTGTGCTGGGCCCTGGTTGTGCCGGGTATGTGTGGGTGCTGGGTGTTGGGCAGTGTGGGTGCTGTGTGGCGGGCCCTGGGCATGTCCGGGTGCTGAGCGCTCGGGGTGCTGGGTGGTGGGCAGCAGGGAAGCTGCCTGCTGGGCATGTCTGGGTGCTGGGTACGTCTGGGTGCTGGGTACTGGGCAGTGGGGGTGGTGGGTGGTGGTGGTGCTGTGTGCTGGGTATGTCCGGGTGCTGAGCAATGGTGGTGCTGGGTGCTTGGCGCTGGGGGTGGTGGTCCCTGGGGCTGCTGTGTGCCCAGCACACAGCATCACCACAGCCTACCACCCCCAGTGCCAGTACTTAGCACCCAGCACACCGGGTCTAATCACCTTTCTGTTTATATCCGCACTTCTCATACATATTTTAAGTTTCTCTTTTACATATTCCTTAAATTTCCAAGAACTAATTCTAATATTACATCATCCTAGGCACATGCGCACTAAAACCTTTAGGGTCTCCTTGAGGGTCTCGGGTGGTCTCTGGTGGTCGGCAGGGTAGTGAACTCTTCGTGAACCTGTTCCTTTCTTTCCTTATAAGGTTGAGGTTTGACTCCGAGCCGCGTCTGGACCACGTTTGTTTACGGTTCTCGTTTCCAAGGTTACTCTTCACTAGAGTCTAACACTGCTTCCAGGAGACCCGATTTCGACTACAATTCTACACACCTGCAAACACCACACCTGCTAGTTACCTAACTTCTAAGCCACAAGTCTTCATTGTGTAGAATTACAGAAGCGAGCCGAGGTACTGGGGCTACTGGTTGCTGGGCCCTGGGAGTGCTGGGTACCATGCATAAGTGGGTGCAGGGTATGTCTTGCTGGTGGATGCTGGGCACTGGGGCTGCTGGGTGCTGGGCATGTCTCGATGCTGTGTGTTGGCGGTGGGTGTGCTGGGTTGTGCGCATGTCCGGGAATGAGTGCTGGGCCCTGGGAGTGCTGGGTGCGGGGGGCTAGGGGTGCTGGCTGTGGGCATTTGCAGGTACTGGTCATGACCAGGTGCTGGTTGTTGGGTCTTGTGGGTGCTGGGCGTGTGCAGGTGCTGGGCACGTCCGGATGCTGTGTGCTCGGCACTTGGGGTTCTGGGTAGTGGGCAGTGAGGGTGCACACCAAACACCCACCATCCAGCACGCCCACAAGTCTCACACCCAGCACCCGCAGTGGCAGGAACCAGCATACCCAACACCCAGCTTCCAGCACCCCCACCCCCCAAGCACCCAGTGCCCAGCACGCTGCACTTGGACATGGCCAGCACCCGGACATGCTCAGCACCCAGCAACACAGGGGCACAGAACCCAGCACCCCCAGCGCCCAGAAACCAACCACCCCAGCGTCCAGCACCCAGTACACCCAGGGTCCGGCAACCAACACCTGCACATGCCCAGCACCCCCACCACCCAGCACCCAGACATGCCCAGCGCCCACCACACAGCACCCACACTGCCCAACACCCACACATACCCAGCACAACCAGGGCAGAGCACACAGCACACGCACGTGCCAAGAAACAAGCACCCCCAGAGCACAGAACCCAGCAACTCCAGAGCACAGATCCAGCACCGGATATGCCCAGCACCCAGTACCTCCAGCACCAAGAGATACCCTGCACTCAGTTATGCATAGTACCCAGCAATACCAGGGCCCCGCAACCCCACCAGCCAGCACCCAGCAACCCGAGTGCCCAGCCCCCAGCAACCTCAGGGCCCAGCCCCCAGCACCCGCACATTCCCAGCACCCAGCAACCCCACTGCCCAACACCCACCCCCCGGACATGCCCAGCATACAGCACCCCCTGGGGCCACCCCCCCACCAGCGCCCAGTACCCAGCACCTGGACATGCCCAGCACGCTACACACCAGAAAACAGCAAACCAGCCCCCAACATCCCCAGTGATCAGCACATAGCACCCAGACATGCCCAGCACCCAGCACGCCCAGTGCCCTGCACCCAGTACACCAAACACCCACCACCGTACAGGTCTCGCAGCCAGCACCTCCCCAGTGCCCAGAAACCAGCATACCCAACACCCCCACAGCCCAAGAACCCCTTTACCCAGCATCCAGACATGGCCAGCACTCGGACATACACAGCACCCCCAGGGCCCAGCACTAACTCCCGGACAGGCGCACAACCCAGCACCCCAACCGCCAACAAACAGCACCTGGACATGCCCCCCACTCAGCAGCCCCAGTGCCCAGCACCCAGCACCGCAACAGCCAGCATCCCCAGCGTCCAGCACCCTCACTGCCCACCACCCAGAACCCCAAGTGCCGAGCACACAGCATCCGCACATGCCCAGCACCTGGACATGCCCAGCACCTGGTCATGTCCAGCAACTGAAATGCCCACAGCCAGCACCCCTAGCTCCCAGCAGCCAGCACCCCCAGTGCCCAGCATCAGTCATGCCAAGGATGAGGACATGCCCAGCACCCAACAGCCCAGTGGCCAACACCCAATACCCCCAGCACCCAGCAGCAAGACATACCCTGCACCCGCTTATGCATAGTACCCAGCACTCCCAGGGCCCAGCAACCAGCACCCACAGGACTCAGCACCCAGCAACCCCAGTGCCCAGCACCCAATACCCCCAGCTCCCAGTAGCCCCAGAACCCACCATCCAGCAGCAAGACATACCCTGCACCCGCTTATGCATAGTACCCAGCACTCCCAGCCCCCAGCAGTCGCGCCGCCCAGCACCCAGCAAGCCCAGTGCACAGCACCCACTAACCCCAGTGCCCAGCATCCCCAGCGCACAGCATCCGGCATATGGACATGCCCAGCACACGGACATACCCACTAGCCGGCACCCCTAGTGCCCAGCACCCAAGACTCCCTCCATCCATCACCCAGACATGTCCAGTGCTCAGCGCCCCCAACAGCCAGGATCAGAAAATGCCCAGCAACAAGCACTCCCATGCCTACCACCGCCAGTGCCCAATAACCAGCACACAGACAATGCCCACCAGCCAGCATCCAGAACCCAGCACCAAGCACTCAGTCCACAGGCGTGCCAGGCACCCTGATATGCATAGTCCCCAGCACCCCACTGCCCAGCAGTCCCAGTGCCCACGACCCATCACTTGGACATGCTCAGCACTCAGAGATGTCCAGCACCCCGCACGCCCAGTGCCTAGAACCCAGTACCCCCAGTGACCAGCACCCAGCGCAGCCAGTGCCCAGCACTGCCTGTAGCCAGCATCCACCACCCAGACACGATCATCACCTGCCCATTCCCAGCACCAAATCCTCCCAGTGCCCAGCACAGGGACATGTCGAGCACCCAGATATGCCCAACACCCAGCAACCGCAGCACCCAGACCTGTCCAGAACCCACTCCACTCAGGGCCTAGCACACAGTACCCCCACGACCCAGCACCGACCCATGCCCAGCACCAAGCACTGCCAATGATCCCAAGGGGGGCTAGGTGTGCTGGATGTTGCGCATTTGCGGTGCTGGAGATGGCTGGGTGCTGGGCAGCTGAGAAGGGGCTGTAAAGGGAAGGTGAGCGCCGCGAACATATTTCAGTCCTGGCTAAATGTGTGTGGGAGCTCGACGGGGCGCTTGTCTGCTTTGCAGTTGGGCTGCGGCAAGGTTGATGGTTGAGTGCTACGGCAAGCGCATAGCCCCGGTGTTGGTGGGGACCTCAAAGGGCGGCCAGGGCAGGCGAGTGCAACGAACAACAGTCATCTTGGTTCCCTCTGTGTTGGAGCGCCATCTGGTGGGTAGACGTTTCAGAGCCTGGCTCTGATGAAGGTAAGATGCAGGTTGATGTTTAGGTGGAAGAGACCAAAGAGAAGGGAGCAGGGGTTGGTGGGGCTGAGGAGGGGCTGCCAAGAGATCTTGAGGGCCAGCATCAACCTTGGTTCCTGGTTACCTAAGTGCCTAAGCCCCACATGAAGAGTGGTCGCTTCGGAGCTTGGCTCCGATGGGGTTAAAGGATAGGTCGCTGTTAGGTGCGAGCAGAGACACAGCGCCCCGGAGTTGGTGGGGCTGAGACGGAGCTGCGAAGTGATCGTGAGGACCAGCATCAACCTTGATTCCTGGCTATCTCAGTGCCAAGCCCTATGTGGAGAATGGCCGCTGCGGACCTTTGCCCTGATGAGGGGAAGGGATATGTCGAGGCTAAGTGGGAAATCAGAGACAGAGCCTTGGATTTGGTGGGGCTACCAAGGAAAGGTGAGGGCCAGCATCAACCTTGATTTCTGGCTAGCTCAGTGCCAAGCCCCATGTGGAGAATGGCCGCTGAGGAGCTTTGCCCTGATGAGGGTAAGGGATATGTCCAGGCTAAGTGGGAGAACAGAGACAGAGCCCCGGTGTTGGTGAAGCTGCCAAGGATCGTGAGGGCAGGATCATCCGCGAGTCCTGGCTATTCAGTGCCAAGCCCTGTATGG
>JAJKFH010000828.1:0-22028 GCA_023333565.1 Puffinus mauretanicus | reverse complement strand
GCTTCCTGTGGGAGGCTGAAAAGAGAGAACAAAAGTCTCCTGGTGCAAGCACCGCCCAGCAACAACCAAAGCGTTAAGGGGCCATCAAGGCTCCTCTCACACCAAACCCAAAAGCCAGCCCACCCCCCAAGCTACTGGGAAGAAAGTTAACTCTGTCCCAGCCGGAAGCAGGACAGTGCAGTGCGCTGGAGTTCTGAGTGCTGGGTCCTAGGGGTACTGTGTATGTTCGGGTGCTGGGCATAGCCGCGTGCGGGTACTGGGCAGTTGGGGTGCTGGGGGGTGGTGGTACTGGATGCTGGGCATTAGGTATGCTGGTTTCTGGGCACTGGGGGTGGTGGGTGCTGAGCGCAGCGTGTGCTGGGTGCTATGTGCAGATCACTGGGGATGGTGGGCGCTGGTTTGCTGCTTTCTGGTGTGTTGGGCGCTGGGCATGTTTGGGTGCTGGGCACGTCTGGGTGCTGGGCACGGGCAGTGGGGCTGCTAGGTATGTCCGGTGGTGGGTATTGGGTGGTGGGAGTGCTGAGTGCTAGGTACTGGGGGTGCTGGGTCCTGGCATTGCTTGGTACTATGCATAACTGAGTGGAGGGTATGTCCTGGTGTTGGCCATATCCGGTGCTAGGTGTGTGCTCTGGGTTTGCTGGGTGCTGTGCTCTGGGGGTGTTGGATTCCTGGCATGTGCATGTGCTGGGCCCTGGTTGTGCTGGGTATGTGTGGGTGCTGGGTGTTGGGCAGTGTGGGCGCTGGGCATGTCCCGGTGCTGGGCACTGGAGGTCCTGGGCGATGGGGAGCAGGGAAGCTGCCTTCTAGGAATGTCTCAGTGCTGGGCATATCCGGTGCTTGGTACTGTGCACTGGTGGTGGTGGTACTGGGTGCTGGGCACGTCCCGGTGCTAGGCAATGGCAGTGCTGGGTGCTTGGCGCTGGGGTGATGGTGTTTGGGTGTGCTGGGTGGTGGGGGTGCTGGGCATGTGCGGGTGTTGGTTGCTGGGCCCTGGGTGTACTGGGTGCTGGACACTGGGGTGGTTGGTTTCTGGGCACTGGGGCTTCGGGGTTCTGTGCACTGGGGTTGCTGGGTATGTCCGGGTGCTGGGCAATGGCTGGCTGCTGGGTTCTGGGCCCTGAGGTTGCTGGGTGCTGGGCACCGGCCTTGCTGGATGCTGGCTGGTGTGGGTGCTGGGGGCTAAGTGCTGGTTGCTGGGCCCTGGGAGTGCTGGGTATTATGCATAAGCAGGTGCAGGGTATCTCTTGCTGCTGGATGCTGGGTGCTGGGGCTGCTGGGTGCTGGGCACGTCCAGGGGCTGTGTGTTGGCGGTGGGTGTGCTGGGTTGTGCGCATGTCCGGCAATGAGTGCTGGGCCATGGGGTGCTGGGTGGAGGGTATGATGGGTGCATGTCGTGGTTTAACCCCAGCCTGCAAATAAACCCCACGCAGCCGCTGGCTCTCCTCCCCCCCACCCCGTGGGATGGGGGAGAGAATCGGGAGGGCACAAGTAGGAAAGCTCCCGGGTTGAGATAAAAACAGTTTAACGATTGAAATAAAACGAAGTAGAACAGTAATAATAACAATGAGAACAACAACAACAACAGACGATACAAAGCAGGCAATGCAGAATGCAACTGCTCACCGCTGCCGCCCGCGTGTCATGAACTAGGAGGAGGGGGGGGGGAGTCGTTCCCCCCCCGCCCCCTCCCTTTTTTTATACTGAGCATGATGTCACATGCAATAGAATACCCCATTACCCAGCTAGGTCAACTACCCCGGATGTGCTCCCCACCCCCCCAACCCCCTCCCCCGAGCTTCCTGTGGGAGGCTGAAAAGAGAGAACAAAAGTCTCCCGGTGCAAGCACCGCCCAGCAACAGCCAAAGCGTTAAGGGGCCATCAAGGCTCCTCTCACACCAAACCCCAAAGCCAGCCCACCCCCCAAGCTACTGGGAAGAAAGTTAACTCTGTCCCAGCCGGAAGCAGGACAGTGCTGAGTGCTGTGTATGTCCGGGTGCTGGGCATGTCTGGGTGCGGGGACTGGGCCCTGGGGGTGCTGGGTGGGAGATGTGTGGGGGTGCTGGATGGTGGGTGTCTGGTGTGCTGGGTGCAGAGCACTGGGGATGCTGGCTGCTGAGCGCTGTGGGTGCTGGGTACTATGCGTAAGCGGGTGCAGGGTATCTCTTGCTGCTGGATGCTGGGTGCTGGGGCTACTGGGTGCTGGGGCTATTGTGTGCTGGGCGCAGGCGTGCTTGGTGCTGGGCATGTCCAGGTGCTTGGCATGACCGGGTGCTGGGCGCTGGGGATGCTGGTTACTGTGGTGCTGGCTGCTGGGCCCTGAGGGTGCTGGGTGCTGAGCGCTGCGGGTGCTGGACATTCCAGGTGCTATGTGCTGATCAGTGGGGATGTTGGGGGCCAGTTTGCTGCGTTCTGGTGTGTTGGGTGCTGGGCATTTCTGGGTGCTGCATAGTGGGCGCTGGCGGTGTGGGGTGGTGGGGGTGCTGTGTGCTGGGCATGTCCGGGTGGTGGGTGTTGGGCAGTGGGAGTGTTGGGTGCTAGGTACTGGGATGTTGGGCCCTGGTATTGCTGGGTACTCTGCATAACTGAGTGCAGGGTATGTCTTGGTGCTGGGTGCCTAGTGCTGGAGCTACTGGGTGCTGGGTTCTGGGCATATGCGGTGCTTCCTGCTGGGCATATGCGGTGCTGGGTGGCTGTGCTGGGGTGGCTGGGTGCTGTGCTCTGGGGATGCTGGATTCCTGGCACGTGCGTGGGCTGTGTGCTGGGCCCTGGTTGTGCCGGGTATGTGTGGGTGCTGGGTGTTGGGCAGTGTGGGTGCTGTGTGGTGGGCCCTGGACACGACCGGGTGCGGGGTGCTGAGCACTGGGGTGGTGGGTGCTGGGCAAGTCCGAGTGCTTGGCACGACTGGGTGCTGAGTGCTAGGCACTGGGGTTGGTGGCTGCTGGGAGCTAGAGGTGCTGGCTGTGGGCATTTCCAGTTGCTGGTCATGACCGGGTGCTGGGTCTTGTGGGTGCTGGGTGTGTCCCGGTGCTGGGCATGTCCAGATGCTGTGTGCTTGGCACTTGTTGTTCTGGGTGGTGGGCAGTGAGGGTGCTGGGCGCTGGGGATGCTGGGCAATGCGGTGCTGGGCACTGGGGCTGCTGGGTGCTGGGCACGTCCAGGGGCTGTGTGTTGGCAGTGGGTGTGCTGGGTTGTGCGCATGTCCGGGAATGAGTGCTGGGCCATGGGGGTGCTGGGTGGAGGGTATGATGGGTGCATGTCGTGGGTTAACCCCAGCCTGCAAATAAACCCCACGCAGCCGCTGGCTCTCCTCCCCCCCCACCCCGTGGGATGGGGGAGAGAATCGGGAGGGCACAAGTAGGAAAGCTCCCAGGTTGAGATAAAAACAGTTTAATGATTGAAATAAAACGAAGTAGAACAGTAATAATAACAATGAGAACAACAACAACAACAGGCGATACAAAGCAGGCAATGCAGAATGCAACTGCTCACCGCTGCCGACCGCGTGTCATGAACTAGGGGGAGGGGGGGGGAGTCGTTCCCCCCCCGCCCCCTCCCTTTTTTTATTCTGAGCATGATGTCACATGCAATAGAATACCCCATTGCCCAGCTAGGTCAACTACCCCGGATGTGCTCCCCACCCCCCCCCCGCCCCCCCAACCCCCTCCCCCGAGCTTCCTGTGGGAGGCCGAAAAGAGAGTCAAAAGTCTCCCCGTGCAAGCACCGCCCAGCAACAGCCAAAGCGTTAAGGGGCCATCAAGGCTCCTCTCACACCAAACCCAAAAGCCAGCCCACCCCCCAAGCTACTGGGAAGAAAGTTAACTCTGTCCCAGCCGGAAGCAGGACAGTGCTGAGTGCTGTGTATGTCCGGGTGCTGGGCATGTCTGGGTGCGGGGACTGGGCACTGGGGCTGCTGGGTGTGAGATGTGTGGGGGTGCTGGATGGTGGGTGTCTGGTGTGCTGGGTGCAGAGCACTGGGGATGCTGGCTGCTGAGCGCTGTGGGTGCTGGGTACTATGCGTAAGCGGGTGCAGGGTATCTCTTGCTGCTGGATGCTGGGTGCTGGGGCCACTGGGTGCTGGGGCTATTGTGTGCTGGGCACAGGCGTGCTTGGTGCTGGGCATGTCCAGGTGCTTGGCATGACCGGGTGCTGGGCGCTGGGGATGCTGGTTACTGTGGTGCTGGCTGCTGGGCCCTGAGGGTGCTGGGTGCTGAGCGCTGCGGGTGCTGGACATTCCGGGTGCTGTGTGCTGATCAGTGGGGATGTTGGGGGCCAGTTTGCTGCGTTCTGGTGTGTTGGGTGCTGGGCATTTCTGGGTGCTGCATAGTGGGCGCTGGCGGTGTGGGGTGGTGGGGGTGCTGTGTGCTGGGCATGTCCGGGTGGTGGGTGTTGGGCAGTGGGAGTGTTGGGTGCTAGGTACTGGGGTGCTGGGGCCTGGTATTGCTGGGTACTCTGCATAACTGAGTGCAGGGTATGTCTTGGTGCTGGGTGCCTGGTGCTGGAGCTACTGGGTGCTGGGTTCTGGGCATATGCGGTGCTTCCTGCTGGGCATATGTGGTGCTGGGTGGCTGTGCTGGGGTGGCTGGGTGCTGTGCTCTGGGGATGCTGGATTCCTGGCACGTGCGTGGGCTGTGTGCTGGGCCCTGGTTGTGCCAGGTATGTGTGGGTGCTGGGTGTTGGGCAGTGTGGGTGCTGTGTGGTGGGCCCTGGACACGACCGGGTGCGGGGTGCTGAGCACTGGGGTGTTGGGTGCTGGGCAAGTCCGAGTGCTGAGTGCTAGGCACTGGGGTTGGTGGCTGCTGGGAGCTAGAGGTGCTGGCTGTGGGCATTTCCAGTTGCTGGTCATGACCGGGTGCTGGGTCTTGTGGGTGCTGGGTGTGTCCCGGTGCTGGGCATGTCCAGATGCTGTGTGCTTGGCACTTGTTGTTCTGGGTGGTGGGCAGTGGGGGTGCTGGGCGCTGGGGATGCTGGGCAATGCGGTGCTGGGCACTGGGGCTGCTGGGTGCTGGGCACGTCCAGGGGCTGTGTGTTGGCGGTGGGTGTGCTGGGTTGTGCGCATGTCCGGGAATGAGTGCTGGGCCATGGGGGTGCTGGGTGGAGGGTATGATGGGTGCATGTCGTGGCTTAACCCCAGCCTGCAAATAAACCCCACGCAGCCACTGGCTCACCTCCCCCCCAACCCCGTGGGACTGGGGAGAGAATCGAGGAGGCACAAGTAGGAAAGCTCCCGGGTTGAGATAAAAACAGTTTAATGATTGAAATAAAGCGAAGTAGAACAGTAATAATAACAATGAGAACAACAACAACAGACGATACAAAGCAGGCAATGCAGAATGCAACTGCTCACCGCTGCCGACCGCGTGTCATGAACTAGGGGGGGAGGGGGCGGGGGAGTCGTTCCCCCCCCGCCCCCTCCCTTTTTTTATACTGAGCAGGATGTCACATGCAATAGAATACCCCATTGCCCAGCTAGGTCAACTACCCCGGATGTGCTCCCCACCTCCCCCGCCCCCCCCAACCCCCCAACCCCCCAACCCCATCCCCCGAGCTTCCTGTGGGAGGCCGAAAAGAGAGAACAAAAGTCTCCTGGTGCAAGCACCGCCCAGCAACAGCCAAAGCATTAAGGGGCCATCAAGGCTCCTCTCACACCAAACCCAAAAGCCAGCCCACCCCCCCAAGCTACTGGGAAGAAAGTTAACTCTGTCCCAGCCAGAAGCAGGACAGTGCAGTGCGCTGGAGTTCTGAGTGCTGGGTCCTAGGGGTACTGTGTATGTTCGGGTGCTGGGCATATCCGCGTGCGGGTACTGGGCAGTTGGGGTGCTGGGGGTGGTGGTACTGGATGCTGGGCATTAGGTATGCTGGTTTCTGGGCACTGGGGGTGGTGGGTGCTGAGCGCAGCGTGTGCTGGGTGCTATGTGCAGATCACTGGGGATGGTGGGGGCTGGTTTGCTGCTTTCTGGTGTGTTGGGCGCTGGGCATGTTTGGGTGCTGGGCATGTTTGGGTGCTGGGCACGGGCAGTGGTGCTGCTAGGTATGTCCGGTGGTGGGTATTGGGTGGTGGGAGTGCTGAGTGCTAGGTACTGGGGGTGCTGGGCCCTGGCATTGTTTGGTACTCTGCATAACTGAGTGGAGGGTATGTCCTGGTGCTGGCCATATCCGGTGCTAGGTGTGTGCTCTGGGTTTGCTGGGTGCTGTGCTCTGGGGGTGTTGGATTCCTGGCATGTGCATGTGCTGGGCCCTGGTTGTGCTGGGTATGTGTGGGTGCTGGGTGTTGGGCAGTGTGGGTGCTGGGCATGTCCCGGTGCTGGGCACTGGAGGTCCTGGGCGATGGGGAGCAGGGAAGCTGCCTTCTAGGAATGTCTCAGTGCTGGGCATATCCGGGTGCTTGGTACTGTGCACTGGTGGTGGTGGTACTGGGTGCTGGGCACGTCCCGGTGCTAGGCAATGGCAGTGCTGGGTGCTTGGCGCTGGGGGTGATGGTGTTTGGGTGTGCTGGGTGGTGGGGGTGCTGGGCATGTGCGGGTGTTGGTTGCTGGGCCCTGGGTGTACTGGGTGCTGGACACTGGGGTGGTTGGTTTCTGGGCACTGGGGCTTCTGGGTTCTGTGCACTGGGGTTGCTGGGTATGTCCGGGTGCTGGGCAATGGCTGGCTGCTGGGTTCTGGGCCCTGAGGTTGCTGGGTGCTGGGCACCGGCCTTGCTGGGTGCTGGCTGGTGTGGGTGCTGGGGGCTGAGTGCTGGTTGCTGGGCCCTGGGAGTGCTGGGTATTATGCATAAGCAGGTGCAGGGTATCTCTTGCTGCTGGATGCTGGGTGCTGGGGCTGCTGGGTGCTGGGCATGTCTCGATGCTGTGTGTTGGCGGTGGGTGTGCTGGGTTGTGCGCATGTCCGGGAATGAGTGCTGGGCCATGGGGAGTGCTGGGTGGAGGGTATGATGGGTGCATGTCGTGGTTTAACCCCAGCCTGCAAATAAACCCCACGCAGCCGCTGGCTCTCCTCCCCCCCCACCCCGTGGGATGGGGGGGAGAATCGGGAGGGCACAAGTAGGACAGCTCCCGGGTTGAGATAAAAACAGTTTAATGATTGAAATAAAACGAAGTAGAACAGTAATAATAACAATGAGAACAACAACAACAACAGGCGATACAAAGCAGGCAATGCAGAATGCAACTGCTCACCGCTGCCGACCGCGTGTCATGAACTAGGGGGAGGGGGGGGGAGTCGTTCCCCCCCCGCCCCCTCCCTTTTTTTATTCTGAGCATGATGTCACATGCAATAGAATACCCCATTGCCCAGCTAGGTCAACTACCCCGGATGTGCTCCCCACCCCCCCCGCCCCCCCAACCCCTCCCCGCGAGCTTCCTGTGGGAGGCCGAAAAGAGAGAACAAAAGTCTCCTGGTGCAAGCACCGCCCAGCAACAGCCAAAGCATTAAGGGGCCATCAAGGCTCCTCTCACACCAAACCCAAAAGCCAGCCCACCCCCCAAGCTACTGGGAAGAAAGTTACCTCTGTCCCAGCCGGAAGCAGGACAGTGCTGAGTGCTGTGTATGTCCGGGTGCTGGGCATGTCTGGGTGCGGGGACTGGGCACTGGGGGTGCTGGGTGTGAGATGTGTGGGGGTGCTGGATGGTGGGTGTCTGGTGTGCTGGGTGCAGAGCACTGGGGATGCTGGCTGCTGAGCGCTGTGGGTGCTGGGTACTATGCGTAAGCGGGTGCAGGGTATCTCTTGCTGCTGGATGCTGGGTGCTGGGGCTACTGGGTGCTGGGGCTATTGTGTGCTGGGCACAGGCGTGCTTGGTGCGGGGCATGTCCAGGTGCTTGGCATGACCGGGTGCTGGGCGCTGGGGATGCTGGTTACTGTGGTGCTGGCTGCTGGGCCCTGAGGGTGCTGGGTGCTGAGGGCTGCGGGTGCTGGACATTCCGGGTGCTATGTGCTGATCAGTGGGGATGTTGGGGGCCAGTTTGCTGCGTTCTGGTGTGTTGGGTGCTGGGCATTTCTGGGTGCTGCATAGTGGGCGCTGGCGGTGTGGGGTGGTGGGGCTGCTGTGTGCTGGGCATGTCCGGGTGGTGGGTGTTGGGCAGTGGGAGTGTTGGGTGCTAGGTACTGGGGTGCTGGGCCCTGGTATTGCTGGGTACTCTGCATAACTGAGTGCAGGGTATGTCTTGGTGCTGGGTGCCTGGTGCTGGAGCTACTGGGTGCTGGGTTCTGGGCATATGCGGTGCTTCCTGCTGGGTATATGCGGTGCTGGGTGGCTGTGCTGGGGTGGCTGGGTGCTGTGCTCTGGGGATGCTGGATTCCTGGCACGTGCGTGGGCTGTGTGCTGGGCCCTGGTTGTGCCGGGTATGTGTGGGTGCTGGGTGCTGGGCAGTGTGGGTGCTGTGTGGTGGGCCCGGGACACGACCGGGTGCGGGGTGCTGAGCACTGGGGTGTTGGGTGCTGGGCAAGTCCGAGTGCTTGGCACGACTGGGTGCTGAGTGCTAGGCACTGGGGTTGGTGGCTGCTGGGAGCTAGAGGTGCTGGCTGTGGGCATTTCCAGTCGCTGGTCATGACCGGGTGCTGGGTCTTGTGGGTGCTGGGTGTGTCCCGGTGCTGGGCATGTCCAGATGCTGTGTGCTTGGCACTTGTTGTTCTGGGTGGTGGGCAGTGAGGGCGCTGGGGATGCTGGGCAATGCGGTGCTGGGCACTGGGGCTGCTAGGTGCTGGGCACGTCCAGGGGCTGTGTGTTGGCGGTGGGTGTGCTTGGTTGTGCGCATGTCCGGGAATGAGTGCTGGGCCATGGGGGTGCTGGGTGGAGGGTATGATGGGTGCATGTCGTGGTTTAACCCCAGCCTGCAAATAAACCCCACGCAGCCGCTGGATCTCCTCCCCCCCCACCCCGTGGGATGGGGGAGAGAATCGGGAGGGCACAAGTAGGAAAGCTCCCGGGTTGAGATAAAAACAGTTTAATGATTGAAATAAAACGAAGCAGAACAGTAATAATAACAATGAGAACAACAACAACAACAGACGATACAAAGCAGGCAATGCAGAATGCAACTGCTCACCGCTGCCGACCGCGTGTCATGAACTAGGGGGAGGGGGGGGGAGTCGTTCCCCCCCCGCCCCCTCCCTTTTTTTATACTGAGCATGATGTCACATGCAATAGAATACCCCATTGCCCAGCTAGGTCAACTACCCCGGATGTGCTCCCCACCCCCCCCCCCGCCCCCCCAACCCTCCCCCGAGCTTCCTGTGGGAGGCCGAAAAGAGAGAACAAAAGTCTCCTGGTGCAAGCACCGCCCAGCAACAGCCAAAGCATTAAGGGGCCATCAAGGCTCCCCTCTCACACCAAACCCAAAAGCCAGCCCACCCCCCAAGCTACTGGGAAGAAAGTTAACTCTGTCCCAGCCGGAAGCAGGACAGTGCAGTGCGCTGGAGTTCTGAGTGCTGGGTCCTAGGGGTACTGTGTATGTTCGGGTGCTAGGCATATCCGCGTGCGGGTACTGGGCAGTTGGGGTGCTGGGGGGGGTGGTACTGGATGCTGGGCATTAGGTATGCTGGTTTCTGGGCACTGGGGGTGGTGGGTGCTGAGCGCAGCGTGTGCTGGGTGCTATGTGCAGATCACTGGGGATGGTGGGGGCTGGTTTGCTGCTTTCGGGTGTGTTGGGCGCTGGGCATGTTTGGGTGCTGGGCACGTCTGGGTGCTGGGCACGGGCAGTGGGGCTGCTAGGTATGTCCGGTGGTGGGTATTGGGTGGTGGGAGTGCTGAGTGCTAGGTACTGGGGGTGCTGGGCCCTGGCATTGCTTGGTACTATGCATAACTGAGGGGAGGGTATGTCCTGGTGCTGGCCATATCCGGTGCTAGGTGTGTGCTCTGGGTTTGCTGGGTGCTGTGCTCTGGGGGTGTTGGATTCCTGGCATGTGCATGTGCTGGGCCCTGGTTGTGCTGGGTATGTGTGGGTGCTGGGTGTTGGGCAGTGTGGGTGCTGGGCATGTCCCGGTGCTGGGCACTGGAGGTCCTGGGCGATGGGGAGCAGGGAAGCTGCCTTCTAGGAATGTCTCAGTGCTGGGCATATCCGGGTGCTTGGTACTGTGCACTGGTGGTGGTGGTACTGGGTGCTGGGCACGTCCCGGTGCTAGGCAATGGCAGTGCTGGGTGCTTGGCGCTGGGGGTGATGGTGTTTGGGTGTGCTGGGTGGTGGGGGTGCTGGGCATGTGCGGGTGTTGGTTGCTGGGCCCTGGGTGTACTGGGTGCTGGACACTGGGGTGGTTGGTTTCTGGGCACTGGGGCTTCTGGGTTCTGTGCACTGGGGTTGCTGGGTATGTCCGGGTGCTGGGCAATGGCTGGCTGCTGGGTTCTGGGCCCTGAGGTTGCTGGGTGCTGGGCACCGGCCTTGCTGGGTGCTGGCTGGTGTGGGTGCTGGGGGCTAAGTGCTGGTTGCTGGGCCCTGGGAGTGCTGGGTATTATGCATAAGCAGGTGCAGGGTATCTCTTGCTGCTGGATGCTGGGTGCTGGGGCTGCTGGGTGCTGGGCATGTCCAGGGGCTGTGTGTTGGCGGTGGGTGTGCTGGGTTGTGCGCATGTCCGGGAATGAGTGCTGGGCCATGGGGGTGCTGGGTGGAGGGTATGATGGGTGCATGTCGTGGTTTAACCCCAGCCTGCAAATAAACCCTCACGCAGCCGCTGGCTCTCCTCCCCCCCCACCCCGTGGGATGGGGGAGAGAATCGGGAGGGCACAAGTAGGAAAGCTCCCGGGTTGAGATAAAAACAGTTTAATGATTGAAATAAAACGAAGTAGAACAGTAATAATAACAATGAGAACAACAACAACAACAGACGATACAAAGCAGGCAATGCAGAATGCAACTGCTCACCGCTGCCGACCGCGTGTCATGAACTAGGGGGAGGGGGGGGGAGTCGTTCCCCCCCCGCCCCCTCCCTTTTTTTATTCTGAGCATGATGTCACATGCAATAGAATACCCCATTGCCCAGCCAGGTCAACTACCCCGGATGTGCTCCCCACTGCCCCCCCCCCCCACCCCCTCCCCCGAGCTTCCTGTGGGAGGCCGAAAAGAGAGAACAAAAGTCTCCCGGTGCAAGCACCGCCCAGCAACAGCCAAAGCGTTAAGGGGCCATCAAGGCTCCTCTCACACCAAACCCAAAAGCCAGCCCACCCCCCAAGCTACTGGGAAGAAAGTTAACTCTGTCCCAGCCGGAAGCAGGACAGTGCTGAGTGCTGTGTATGTCCGGGTGCTGGGCATGTCTGGGTGCGGGGACTGGGCACTGGGGGTGCTGGGTGTGAGATGTGTGGGGGTGCTGGATGGTGGGTGTCTGGTGTGCTGGGTGCAGAGCACTGGGGATGCTGGCTGCTGAGCGCTGTGGGTGCTGGGTACTATGCGTAAGCGGGTGCAGGGTATCTCTTGCTGCTGGATGCTGGGTGCTGGGGCTACTGGGTGCTGGGGCTATTGTGTGCTGGGCACAGGCGTGCTTGGTGCTGGGCATGTCCAGGTGCTTGGCATGACCGGGTGCTGGGCGCTGGGGATGCGGGTTACTGTGGTGCTGGCTGCTGGGCCCTGAGGGTGCTGGGTGCTGAGCGCTGCGGGTGCTGGACATTCCGGGTGCTATGTGCTGATCAGTGGGGATGTTGGGGGCCAGTTTGCTGTGTTCTGGTGTGTTGGGTGCTGGGCATTTCTGGGTGCTGCATAGTGGGCGCTGGCGGTGTGGGGTGGTGGGGGTGCTGTGTGCTGGGCATGTCCGGGTGGTGGGTGTTGGGCAGTGGGAGTGTTGGGTGCTAGGTACCGGGGTGCTGGGCCCTGGTATTGCTGGGTACTCTGCATAACTGAGTGCAGGGTATGTCTTGGTGCTGGGTGCCTGGTGCTGGAGCTACTGGGTGCTGGGTTCTGGGCATATGCGGTGCTTCCTGCTGGGCATATGCGGTGCTGGGCGGCTGTGCTGGGGTGGCTGGGTGCTGTGCTCTGGGGATGCTGGATTCCTGGCACGTGCGTGTGCTGTGTGCTGGGCCCTGGTTGTGCCGGGTATGTGTGGGTGCTGGGTGTTGGGCAGTGTGGGTGCTGTGTGGTGGGCCCTGGACGCGACCGGGTGCGGGGTGCTGAGCACTGGGGTGTTGGGTGCTGGGCAAGTCCGAGTGCTTGGCACGACTGGGTGCTGAGTGCTAGGCACTGGGGTTGGTGGCTGCTGGGAGCTAGAGGTGCTGGCTGTGGGTATTTCCAGTTGCTGGTCATGACCGGGTGCTGGGTCTTGTGGGTGCTGGGTGTGTCCCGGTGCTGGGCATGTCCAGATGCTGTGTGCTTGGCACTTGTTGTTCTGGGTGGTGGGCAGTGAGGGTGCTGGGCGCTGGGGATGCTGGGCAATGCGGTGCTGGGCACTGGGGCTGCTGGGTGCTGGGCACGTCCAGGGGCTGTGCGTTGGCGGTGGGTGTGCTGGGTTGTGCGCATGTCCGGGAATGAGTGCTGGGCCATGGGGGTGCTGGGTGGAGGGTATGATGGGTGCATGTCGTGGTTTAACCCCAGCCTGCAAATAAACCCCACGCAGCCGCTGGCTCTCCTCCCCCCCCACCCCGTGGGATGGGGGAGAGAATCGGGAGGGCACAAGTAGGAAAGCTCCCGGGTTGAGATAAAAACAGTTTAAGGATTGAAATAAAACGAAGTAGAACAGTAATAATAACAATGAGAACAACAACAACAACAGACGATACAAAGCAGGCAATGCAGAATGCAACTGCTCACCGCTGCCGACCGCGTGTCATGAACTAGGGGGAGGGGGGGGGAGTCGTTCCCCCCCCGCCCCCTCCCTTTTTTTATACTGAGCATGATGTCACATGCAATAGAATACCCCATTGCCCAGCTAGGTCAGCAACAGCCAAAGCGTTAAGGGGCCATCAAGGCTCCTCTCACACCAAACCCAAAAGCCAGCCCACCCCCCAAGCTACTGGGAAGAAAGTTAACTCTGTCCCAGCCGGAAGCAGGACAGTGCTGAGTGCTGTGTATGTCCGGGTGCTGGGCATGTCTGGGTGCGGGGACTGGGCACTGGGGGTGCTGGGCGGTGGGGGAGCTGGATGGTGGGTGTTGGTATGCTGGTTGCTGGGCACTGGGGCTGCTGGGTGTGAGATGTGTGGGGGTGCTGGATGGTGGGTGTTAGGTATGCTGGTTGCTGGGCACTGGGGGTGCTGGGTGTGAGCTGTGTGGGGGAGCTGGATGGTGGGTGTTAGGTATGCTGGTTGCTCGGCACTGGGGGTGCTGGGTGTGAGATGTGTGGGGGTGCTGGATGGTGGGTGTTTGGTGTGCTGGGTACAGAGCACTGGGGGTGGTGGGTGCTGAGCGCTGTGGGTGCTGGGTGCTGGGCATGTCCGCGTGCTATGTGCTGATCGCTGGAGATGTTGGGGGCTGGTTTGCTGGGATCTGGGCAGTGGTGTGTTGAGTGCTGGGCATGTTTGGGTTCTGGGCATGTCTGGGTACTGGGCACTGGCTGTGTGGGGCAGTGGGGGTGCTGTGTGCTGGGCACGTCCGGGTGGTGGGTGTTGGGCAGTGGGAGTGCTGGGTGCTAGGTACTGGGGTGCTGGGCCTTGGTATTGCTGGGTACTCTGCATAACTGAGTGCAGGGTATGTCTTGGTGCTGGATGCTGGGTGCTGGAGGTAATGGGTGCTGGGCATATGCGGTGCTAGGTGCTGGGCATATGCGGTGCTGGGTGGCTGTGCTGGGGTTGCTGGGTGCTGTGCTGTGAGGGTGCTGGATTCCTGGCACGTGCGTGTGCTGTGTGCTGGGCCCTGGTTGTACCGGGTATGTGTGGGTGCTGGGTGTTGGGCAGTGTGGGTGCTGTGTGGCGGGCCCTGGGTGCTGGGCGGTCGGGATGCTGGGCGGTGGGCAGCAGAGAAGCTGCCTGCTGGGCGTGTCTGGGTGCTGGGCATGTGTGGGTGCTGGGTACTGGGCAGTGGGGGTGGTGGGTGGTGGTGGTGCTGTGTGCTGGGCATGTTGGGCTGCTGGGTTTTGGGCAGTGGGCGTGCTGGGTGCTGGGTGTGTGCGTGTGTTGGTTTCTGGGCGCTGGGGGTGCTGGGTGCTGTGCATGTCCGGGTGGCGGGCATGGCTGGGTGCTGGGCCCTGAGGTTGCTGCGTGCTGGGCACTGGGCTTGCTGGTACTGCTGGTGCGGGTGCTGGGGGCTAGGTGTTGTCCGAAAAGCAGATTCCTGCCCGGCGTGGAAGGAACCAATTCCACACGCTCAGGAGAGAGATTGTTTTATTCAGGCCTGGGTGCTCGGTGGACTTGCCACAAATGAAGCACACCGGGTCTAATCACCTTTCTGTTTGTATCCATGCTTCTCATACGTATTTTAAGTTTCTCTTAAATATTCCTTAAATTTCTTAAATATTCCTTAAATTTCCGAGAGCCGATTATAATATTACATCATCCTAGACACATGCGCACTAAAACCTTTAGGGTCTCCTTGAGGGTCTCGGGTGGTCTCGGGTGGTCGGCGGGGTAGTGAACTCTTTGTGAACTTGTTCCTTTCTTTCCTTGTAAGGTCGAGGTTTGTCTCTGAGCCGCGTCTGGACCACGTTTGTTTACGGTTCTCGTTTCCAAGGTTACTCTTCACTAGAGTCTAACAATGCTTCCAGGATACCCGATTTCGACTACAATTCTACACACCTGCAAACACCACACCTGCTAGTTACCTAACTTCTAAGCCACAAGTCTTCATTGTGTAGAATTACAGAAGCGAGCCGAGGTACTGGGGCTACTGGTTGCTGGGCCCTGGGAGTGCTGGGTACCATGCAGAATTGGGTGCAGGGTATGTCTTGCTGGTGGATGCTGGGCACTGGGGCTGCTGGGTGCTGGGCATGTCTCGATACTGTGTGTTGGCGGGGGGTGTGCTGGGTTGTGCGCATGTCCAGGAATGAGTGCTGGGCCCTGGGAGTGCTGGGTGCGGGGAGCTAGGGGTGCTGGCTGTGGGCATTTGCAGGTACTGGTCATGACCAGGTGCTGGTTGTTGGGTCTTGTGGGTGCTGGGCGTGTGCAGGTGCTGGGCGCGTCCGGATGCTGTGTGCTCGGCACTTGGGGTTCTGGGTAGTGGGCAGTGAGGGTGCACACCGAACACCCACCATCCAGCACGCCCACAAGTCTCACACCCAGCACCCGCAGTGGCAGGAACCAGCATACCCAACACCCAGCTTCCAGCACACCCACTGCCCAGGACCTGCATACGCTGCATTGAACCCAGCCCCCCCAGCACCCAGTAACCGATAGCCCCAGCGCCCAGCACGCCAGGGTCCAGCAACCAACACACGCACACGCCCAGCACCCAGCACCCCCACTGCCCAAAACCCAGCACCCCGACGTGCCCAGCACACAGCAGCCCCAGGGACCACCACCCCCAGCGCCAAGCACCCAGCACCACCATTGCTCAGCACCCAGACATGCCCAGCACCACCACCCCCAGTGCCCAACACCCAGCACCCACACATACCTGGCACAACCAGGGCCCAGCACACAGCACACGCACGTGCCAGGAATCCAGCACCCTCACAGCACAGCACCCAGCAACCCCAGCACAGCTACCCAGCACCGCATATGCCCAACACCCAGCACTGCATATGCCCAGCACCCGGTACCTCCAGCACCAAGCATCCAGCACCAAGACATACCCTGCACTCAGTTTTGTATATTACCCAGCAATGCCAGGGCCCAGCACCCCAGTACCTAGCACCCAGCACTCCCACTGCCCAGTACCCAGCACCCCGACATGCCCAGCACACAGCACCCGCACCGCCCCCACACTGCCAGTTCCCAGTACCCAGCACCCAGACATGCCCAGCACCCAGACAAACATGCCCAGCGCCCAACACACCAGAACACAGCAAACCAGCCCCCAAGAACCCCAGTGATCAGCACATAGCACCTGGACATGCCCAGCACCTGCAGCACTCAGCACCCCAAACACCCACCATACAACACCCCCACAGGTCTCACACACTTCCGCCCAGTGCCCGGAAACCGGCATACCCAACACTCAGCATCCAGCACCCCCAGCACCCAGCACCCAGTGCCCAGCACGCTGCACTTAGACATGGCCAGCACCCGGACATGCTCAGCACCCAGCAACACAGGGGCACAGAACCCAGCACCCCCAGCGCCCAGAAACCAACCACCCCAGCGTCCAGCACCCAGTACACCCAGGGCCCGGCAACCAACACCCGCACATGCCCAGCACCCCCACCACCCAGCACAGGGACCTGCCCAGCACCCAGCACACCCAAAGACCATCACCCCCAGCGCCAAGCACCCAGCACCGCCATTGCCTAGCACCCGGACATGCCCAGCACCCAGCACCACCACCGCCCACCACTGCCAGCGCACAGTACCCAGCACCCGGACATGCCCAGCACTCAGACATGCCTAGCAGGCAGCTTCCCTGCTCCCCATCGCACAGAACCTCCAGTGCCCATCACCCAGCACCCAGACATGCCCAGCGCCCACCACACAGCACCCACACATACCCAGCACAACCAGGGCAGAGCACACAGCACACGCACGTGCCAAGAAACAAGCACCCCCAGAGCACAGAACCCAGCAACTCCAGAGCACAGACCCAGCACCGGATATGCCCAGCACCCAGTACCGCCAGCACCAAGAGATACCCTGCACTCAGTTATGCATAGTACCCAGCAATACCAGGGCCCCGCAACCGCACCAGCCAGCACCCAGCAACCCGAGTGCCCAGCCCCCAGCAACCTCAGGGCCCATCCCCCAGCACCCGCACATTCCCAGCACCCAGCAACCCCACTGCCCAACACCCACCCCCCGGACATGCCCAGCATACAGCACCCCCTGGGACCACCCCCCCCACCAGCGCCCAGTACCCAGCACCTGGACATGCCCAGCACGCTACACACCAGAACACAGCAAACCAGCCCCCAACATCCCCAGTGATCAGCACATAGCACCCCGACATGCCCAGCACCCAGCACGCCCAGTGCCCTGCACCCAGTACACCAAACACCCACCACCATACAGGTCTCGCAGCCAGCACCTCCCCAGTGCCCAGAAACCAGCATACCCAACACCCCCACAGCCCAAGAACCCCTTTACCCAGCATCCAGACGTGGCCAGCACCCGGACATACACAGCACCCCCAGGGCCCAGCACTAACTCCCGGACAGGCGCACAACCCAGCACCCCAACCGCCAACAAACAGCACCTGGACATGCCCACCACTCAGCAGCCCCAGAGCCCAGCACCCAGCACCGCAACAGCCAGCATCCCCAGCGTCCAGCACCTTCCCTGCCCACCACCCAGAACCCCAAGTGCCAAGCACACAGCATCTGCACATGCCCAGCACCTGGACACGCCCAGCAACTGGTCATGTCCAGCAACTGAAATGCCCACAGCCAGCACCCCTAGCTCCCAGCAGCCAGCACCCCCAGTGCCCAACATCAGTCATGCCAAGGATGAGGACATGCCCAGCACCCAACAGCCCAGTGGCCAACACCCAATACCCCCAGCACCCAGCAGCAAGACATACCCTGCACCCGCTTATGCATAGTACCCAGCACCCAGCAACCAGCACCCACAGGACTCAGCACCCAGCAACCCCAGTGCCCAGCACCCAATACCCCCAGCTCCCAGTAGCCCCAGAACCCACCATCCAGCAGCAAGACATACCCTGCGCCCGCTTATGCATAGTACCCAGCACTCCCAGCCCCCAGCAGTCGCGCTGCCCAGCACCCAGCAACCCCAGTGCACAGCACCCACTAACCCCAGTGCCCAGCATCCCCAGCACACAGCATCCGGCATATGGACATGCCCAGCACACGGACATACCCACTAGCCGGCACCCCTAGTGCCCAGCACCCAAGACTCCCTCCATCCATCACCCAGACATGTCCAGTGCTCAGCGCCCCCAACAGCCAGGATCAGAAAATGCCCAGCAACAAGCACTCCCATGCCTACCACCGCCAGTGCCCAATAACCATCACACAGACAATGCCCAACAGCCAGCATCCAGAACCCAGCACCAAGCACTCAGTACACAGGCGTGCCAGGCACCCTGATATGCATAGTCCCCAGCACCCCACTGCCCAGCAGTCCCAGTGCCCACGACCCATCACTTGGACATGCTCAGCACTCAGAGATGTCCAGCACCCCGCACGCCCAGTGCCTAGAACCCAGTACCCCCAGTGACCAGCACCCAGCGCAGCCAGTGCCCAGCACTGCCTGTAGCCAGCATCCACCACCCAGACACGATCATCACCTGCCCATTCCCAGCACCAAATCCTCCCAGTGCCCAGCACAGGGACATGTCGAGCACCCAGATATGCCCAACACCCAGCAACCGCAGCACCCAGACCTGTCCAGAACCCACTCCACTCAGGGCCTAGCACACAGTACCCCCACGACCCAGCACCGACCCATGCCCAGCACCAAGCACTGCCAATGATCCCAAGGGGTGCTAGGTGTGCTGGATGTTGCGCATTTGCGGTGCTGGAGATGGCTGGGTGCTGGGCAGCTGAGAAGGGGCTGTAAAGGGAAGGTGAGCGCCGCGAACATATTTCAGTCCTGGCTAAATGTGTGTGGGAGCTCGACGGGGGCGCTTGTCTGCTTTGCAGTTGGGCTGCGGCAAGGTTGATGGCTGAGTGCTACGGCAAGCGCATAGCCCCGGTGTTGGTGGGGACCTCAAAGGGCGGCCAGGGCAGGCGAGTGCAACGAACAACGGTCATCTTGGTTCCCTCTGTGTTGGAGCGCCATCTGGTGGGTAGACGTTTCAGAGCCTGGTTCTGATGAAGGTAAGATGCAGGTTGATGTTTACGTGGAAGACACCAAAGAGAAGGGAGCAGGGGTTGGTTGGTGGGGCTGAGGAGGGGCTGCCAAGAGATCGTGAGGGCCAGCATCAGCCTTCATTCCTGGCCACTTCTGTGCCTGAGCCCCATGTGGTGGGTGGCCGCTTCGGAGCTTTGCCGTCATGAGGGGAAGGGATATCTCGAGGCTAAGTGAAGAACAGAGACAGAGCCTCGGATTTGGTGGGGCTACCAAGGAAAGCTGAGGGCCAGCAACAACCTTGGTTCCTGGCTATCTCAGTGCCAAGCCCAATGTGGAGAATGGCCGCTTCGGAGGTTTGCCCTGATAAGGGGAAGGGATATGTCGAGGCTAAGTGGGAGAACAGAGACAGAGCCCCGGTGTTGGTGGGGCTACAAAGGAAAGGTGAGGGCCAGCATCAACCTTGATTTTTGGCTACTTTAGTGCCAAGCTCCACGTGGAGGGTGGCCGCTTCAGACTTTGTTCCCGGTGCGGGTGAGGGCTAGGTTGAGGTTAGGTGGGAGAACAGACGGAGAGCCCCGGTGTTGGTGGGGCTGAGAATGGGCAGCGAAGTGATCGTGAGGGCCAGCATCAACCTTGATTCCTGGCTCGCTCAGTGCCAAACCCTATGTGGAGGGTGGCCCCTTCCCAGCTTTGCCCTGATGAGGGTAAGGGATATGTGGAGGCTAAGTGGGAGAACAGACACAGAGCGCCGGTGTCGCTGGGGCTTAGAAGCGGCTGCCAAGAGACGGTGAGGGCCAGCATCAGCCTTGGTTCCTGGCTACTTCAGTGCCTAGCCCCATGTGGTCGGTGGCCCCTTCGGAGCATGTTCCCCGTGATGAGGGTCAGGACTAGGTTGAGGTAAGGAAGGAGAACAGACAGAGAGCGCCGGTGTTGGTGGGGCTGCCTACGGACTGCAAACGGAAGGTGAGGACCAGCATCAACCTTGATTCCTGGCTCTCTCAGTGCCAAGCCCTATGTGGAGAATGGCCGCTGCGGAGCTTTGCCCTGATGAGGGGAAGGGATATGTCGAAGCTAAGTGGGAGAACAGAGACAGAGCCCCGGTGTTGGTGGGGCTGAGACGGGGCTGCGAAGTGATCGTGAGGGACAGCATCAACCTTGATTCCTGGCTCTCTCAGTGCCAAGCCCCATGTGGAGGGTGGCTGCTTCGGAGCTTGGCTCCGATGAGGTTAAGGGATAGGTCGCTGTTAGGTGCGAGCAGAGATACAGAGCCCCGGTATTGGTGGGGCTGAGACGGGGCTGCGAAGTGATCGTGAGGGACGGCATCAACCTTGATTCCTGGCTAGCTCAGTGCCAAGCCCCATGTGAGAATGGCCGCTGCGAAGCTTTGCCCTGATGAGGGGAAGGGATATGTCGAGGCTAAGTGGGAGAACAGAGACAGAGCCCCAGTGTTGGTGAAGCTGCCAAGGATCGTGAGGGCAGGATCATCCGCGAGTCCTGGCTATTCAGTGCCAAGCCCTATATGGAGCGTGGCCGCCTCGAAGCTTTACCCTGATGAGGGGAAGGGATATGTCGAGGCTAAGTGGGAGAACAGAGACAGAGCCCCGGTGTTGGTGGGGCTGAGACGGGGCTGCGAAGTGATCGTGAGGGCCGGCATCAACCTTGATTCCTGGCTAGCTCAGTGCCAAGCCCCATGTGAGAATGGCCGCTGCGAAGCTTTGCCCTGATGAGGGGAAGGGATATGTCGAGGCTAAGTGGGAGAACAGAGACAGAGCCCCTGTGTTGGTGTGGCTACAAAGGAAAGGTGAGGGCCAGCATCAACCTTGATTTCTGGCTACCTTAGTGCCAAGCTCCACGTGGAGGGTGGCCGCTTCGGAGCTTTGTTCCCGTGAGGGTCAGGGCTAGGTTGAGGTTAGGTGGGAGAACAGACAGAGAGCCCCGGTGTTGGTGGGGCTGACACAGGGCTGCGAAGTGATCGTGAGTGCCAGCATCAGCCTTGATTCCTGGCTAGCTCAGTGCCAAGCCCTATTTGGAGAATGGCCGCTGCGGAGCTTTGCCCTGATGAGGGGAAGGGATATGTCGAGGATAAGTGGGAAATCAGAGACAGAGCCTTGGATTTGGTGGGGCTACCAAGGAAAGGTGAGGGCCATCATGAACCTTGATTTCTGGCTAGCTCAGTGCCAAGCCCTATGTGGAGAATGGCCGCTTCGGAGTTTGGTCCCCGTGAGGGTCAGGGCTAGGTTGAGGTTAGGTGGGAGAACAGACAGAGAGCGCCGGTGTTGGTGGGGCTGCCTAGGGACTGCAAACGGAAGGTGAGGGCCAGCGTTAGCCTTGATTCCTGGCTAGCTCAGTGCCAAGCCCCATGTGAGAATGGCCGCTGCGAAGCTTTGCCCTAATGAGGGGAAGGGATATGTCGAGGCTAAGTGGGAGAACAGAGACAGAGCCCCTGTGTTGGTGCGGTTACAAAGGAAAGGTGAGGGCCAGCATCAGCCTTGATTCCTGGCTCTCTCAGTGCCAAGCCCTTTGTGGAGAATGGCCGCTGCGGAGCTTTGCCCTGATGAGGGGAAGGGATATGTCGAGGCTAAGTGGGAGAACAGAGACAGAGCCCCGGTGTTGGTGGGGCTGAGACGGGGCTGCGAAGTGATCGTGAGGGACAGCATCAACCTTGATTCCTAGCTCTCTCAGTGCCAAGCCCCATGTGGAGGGTGGCCGCTTCGGAGCTTGGCTGCCATGAGGTTAAGGGATAGGTCGCCGTTAGGTGCGAGCAGAGATACAGAGCCCCGGTATTGGTGGGGCTGAGACGGGGCTGCGAAGTGATCGTGAGGGCCGGCATCAACCTTGATTCCTGGCTAGCTCAGTGCCAAGCCCCATGTGAGAATGGCCGCTGCGAAGCTTTGCCCTGATGAGGGAAGGGATATGTCGAGGCTAAGTGGGAGAACAGAGACAGAGCCCCAGTGTTGGTGAAGCTGCCAAGGATCGTGAGGGCAGGATCATCCGCGAGTCCTGGCTATTCAGTGCCAAGCCCTATATGGAGCGTGGCCGCTGCGGAGCTTTGCCCTGATGAGGGGAAGGGATATGTCGAGGCTAAGCGGGGAGAACAGAGACAGAGCCCGTGTTGGTGTGGAAGCAAAGGAAAGGTGGAGGGCCAGGCACTCAACCTTGATTTCTGGCTACCTTAGTGCCAAGCTCCACGTGGAGGGTGGCCGCTCTGGACTTTGTTCCCGGTGAGGGTCAGGGCTAGGTTGAGGTTAGGTGGGAGAACAGACAGAGAGCCCCGGTGTTGGTGGG
>JAJKFH010004102.1:0-32462 GCA_023333565.1 Puffinus mauretanicus | reverse complement strand
CTTTGTTGAACTTCATAAGGTTCTCATTAGCCCATTCTTCCAGCCTATCCAGGTCTTCCTGCAGAGTGGCTCTCCGCTCCAAAGCGTTCGCTTGCCCACTCAGTTTGGTATCATCATCAAGCTTCATCAGGGTACGCTCGATCCCATCATCCACATCACTTATGAAGATATTTAACAGTGTTGGGCCCAATATCGATCCCTGGGGGATCCCGCTTGTGACAGGTTGCCAGTTTGAAAAGGAGCTATTTACTACCACCCTCTGGCGGTGGCCTGTCAGCAAGTTCCCCACCCACCAAACAGACCGCTTGTCTAGACTGTAATACATCACTTTCTCTAGGAGGAGGCTGTGGGAAACCATACCAAAAGCCTTGGAGAAATCCAGGTAGACCGTGTCCACCACTCGCCCCACATCAACCAAGCAGGTCACTTTGTTATAGAAGGCAATCAGGTTTGTCAAGCATGATCTGCCCTTGGTGAATCCGTGCTGGCTTTTCCCAATCATGTGCTTCATTGGACTTGTGGTACCACACAGGAGGATTCAATCCACAGCTTTCCCAGGGACTGAAGTATGACTGATGGGCCTACAATTTCCTGGATCCTCCTTTACGCCCTTCATGTAGATGGGGTGACATTAGCCTTCTTCCAGTCTTCTGGGACATCACCCAATCTCTGCAACTTCTCAAAGATTATGGAAAGCAGCCTTACCACAACCTTCTTACGGTGCTACACTCGCCTCCTCTGTCACTCTTTGGTGTATGGCTCCTTCCTAGGTATCTGCAAAAACAATAATATCAAACAAGTCATCCGGTTGCAGAGCAATAGCTTAACAATTCCAGAAGTCTTGTTTCCATTTAAGAATCAATCTGCTTCACTACCCCTGACCAGCCCTTCCCACACGGCTTGGCTCATCCCCATAAAACAACATTGAAAGAGCTGTCCACACAGCCTGCCAACAGCTACTGAGTCCGAGATGACTGTACAACTGTTGCCTCAACGGTCTAGGCATATCAACATATTAACCATAGACTCTTATGGCTATTCCAACTCCCCCTGACTCTACCCTCCCGGGCAGGGCTGCTCCAAGCCACACACACACATACACAGACCAACACTATACAGAACCCTACAAACAACGCGCCTCAAAGAGGAGAGAAAACTCTCGGCAAGAAGAATGACACCTAAACAGAAGATGCCGTAGGGCAAGACGACCTGCAGGGCTGTGACGTGAGGAGGCTCTATGGCAACACCAGAGAAAGAGTAGAACGTCATGACCCATGACAAGAAGTTGCTTTCAAAACTGAGAAGATGTATGCGCAAGAAGCCTGGCCTCTAGACCTAAGTGCGTAAGGATGCAGGGAAACAATCCCAGTCTGCAAAAATAGATGTCTAGAGAGCAGAGCTGCTCACGCAGCCGGGAAGGATGCCGCAAAAGATGAACGTCCAGAAACTTCGAGACATGAGACCGATCCATGCTTTCAGCTTGTAACGCAAGGAAAAAGCGCCCTATTGGCCCTATGCCAATGAGTACAGGCGTTCAAGATCCTAGGGATGGCGCCTGAGGCGTGTGCTGTGCTCCTTGAGCGCAAAGAGGACATCGAGACCTGAGGAAGGCCTAAGACACAGAAGACAGACCACACAAACTGCACAACAACAGACATAGGCTGGAACTGCCCTGCCCGGCTCACGCTAACATCATGCTGATAAGTAACCTGCTCCCTTTAACTGCCCAAGAGGGACTGTCCCTGGACAGTCCCCTGCCCTACACTGTCTTTAAAATCCCTTCATACAATTGCCAACCCGGTCCCCTCCCTCCCTCGACCCATCTCCAGCACCAGTGCCTCAACTTAGCTTTCAGAGGGCCGGGAGTCTGAATCCATCCTCTACAGGAAAAGCCACAATCAGCCCACTGGGTTAATCCTGCAGTCGCCAGGTTCCTCTTCATCACCTGCAAAAAACAAACACCAATGCATGCACAACAGTGCCGCCAGTCAGCGTCACATCCGTCAACATGGACCTTTCCCACAACATCCCCCACCTCAGACACACCGTTGCATTCCGCTCACCTGCTCCACGCCGATTCCAGAGGCGGACGCTGTGGCTGTCATCGCTTGTGAGGCCTAGGATACCAAGAGACACAAAATTACCATTGCACTTGCCAGAAACCCCCAGCCCCATGCTCCTCCTCTCTACTACCCAGCTCACCTCAAATGCTCATCCAATTCCAAAGGCAGCCCGCACAGCACCTGCAAAACCACAGAGAAACACTTCAGTTGCCAGGTAACGCTTTGCTATTAGATGCCAACCCGGCCCACAGTCGCCTCACCTTCTCGGACCCCTTCGTCAGCATGCGGCAGAGGCACCCCTTTGAGCCTGCGTGCGGCACCTGCAAAAACCCAAGCGTAAAGGCACGTGCTGAGATACTGCCTGAAACTGCAGCCTGCCCACAGTGATTCCTATCTCCCTCTCCTTTACCTTGGCCGCTCAGCTGTCCGGCCTCCATCAGCTTGGGTTGCCACATTGAAGCTTGCGCACCGCCTGTAAGACACAAACAACAAGGCTTGCTTGTAACTTCACCAGCAATACAACACCTGAAACATAACCACTACTTCAGCCCACCAATCACCGGTCACCTTGCCCGAGTCAGCTCCGGTGCCCATATCCCACATGGCTCTTTGCTTTACACCTTCAAATTAAAAGAAAAATAGAAATACCATAATGTAGTCATATAGCCACCAGTCACATCTTCCCTCTAATACCACCCACCAACCCATCTTCTTCTAGTGCTCCGCTCGCCTCTTGACCATTGCCCTGCACTGCTCATCCCTCTGCATCTGCAAAAACAATATTGAATGAGTCAGCTGGATGCAGAGCAATAGTTTAACAATTCCAGAGGACTTGTTTCCATGTAGGAATACTATCTAGAATCCAACTATACATCCTATCATTAAAGAAAATTTAGAAGTCAAACATTTAGCCCTACACATACAAGCCTTAACACCTTTGAGACTCAATTTCCTTCACTACCCCTGAACAGTCCCTCCCACACGGCTCGGCTCATCCCCATAAAACACCATTGAATGAGCTGTCCACACAGCCTGCCAACAGCTACTGAGTCCGAGATGACTGTACAACCGTTGCCTCGATGGTCTAGGCATATCAACATATTAACCATAGACTCTTATGGCTATCCCTGACTCTACAGCCTCGGACAGGGCAGCTCCTAGCCACACACACATGCACGGACCAACACTACATGGAACCCTACAAACAACATAGCTTAAAGAGGAGAGAAAACTCTTGGCAAGAAGAATGACACCCGGATGGAAGACACCGCTTGGCAAGATGACACATGGGACTGCGACAGTGATGTGAGGAGGCTCTGTGGCAACACCAGAGAAAGAGTAGAACGTCATGACCCATGACAAGAAGTTATTCTCAAAACTGAGAGGATGTATGCGCAAGAAGCCTGGCCTCAAGACCTAAGAGCGTAAGGATGCAGGGAAGACATCCCAGTCTGTTGCAGAATGGCTGAGGGAACGCGGTCATGGCTCCATGGAGGAGCCTTGCGATTCAATTTTAACATAAGTTAGCCAGACTAGGCCGCAGTGAAATATTCCCAGACTAGGCCGCAGTGAAATATTGCCAGACTAGGCCGCAGTGAAATATTGCCAGACTAGGCCGCAGTGAGAAAGTCTGAGTCGTGCTGATAAAGGAGAACAAGAAGGCCGTACTGACCTTGCACGGTGCAGATAAACAACCTTTGAAGAAAACACTAAGAAAAACAGGATGGAACCTGGACCACGTAGCAGTAGCCGCAAGTAGGAGGGGTATGGTAATGTAGTTTGTAGAGCTAAGCCAATAATCATAAGTAGTTTGTAGAGCTAAGCCAATAATTGTGTGACAAGTGTGTATAAAGTAGAACTTAGTGCATAAATACATGTAGGATCCTGCAATAAAGTTGAAGCTTGCTTTATCACTCACATTGAGTCGGCTGCTTGTCTTCCCTCGCTCGTCGCAAGTGGCGCCCGAACAGGGACCCCCAATCCCTGTTTTTCCACCGGACAGCGAGATCGGAAAAGCACTGGTAGCAGCGACCAGGGAGCAAAAGATCGGCGAAACGCTGTCGCGGCGTGGCTGATCCGTGCTTGAACCCAGGACGAATATAGGGGGTTCGCCGTCCGATAGAAGGCTACCCAAGGGAAAAGGCTGCACGTGACCGGATAATAAAGAAGGTCAACGTTAAGGGCTGCATATGACTGGATAATAAAGAAGGTCGGCCGGATAATTAAGAGGGTCTGCAGCAGAAGCGCACGCAATGGAAACAGAGGTAGCCTTCGATATTTTGAAACGCTTTTTAGAAAAGCGGGGAGTAAGCCAATTAAAAGACCTGGCTGGATTAATTACGTTAGGGAAAGTGAGAGGTTTCTTTAAAGATCCTGAAAGTATGTTTGAAGTAGACAAGTGGCGTTCTTATGGAGATTTTTTGTGGGATCTAGTAATTGATGATGACAAATCAGCAAAAAAGTTAATGAAATCTTGCATGAAAAGATATAAAGCTGAAAAGCGAATGGCTACAGCCGCCGCTGATCAGCTTGAGCAGTTCGATCCTGCCGCGGGACGTCTCACTGTGGGGGGTGACTATTTTTCACCTCCGCCTTCGGGAATTCCTGTTCCCGTCGTTCGCCGGCCCTCTCCCCCCGCCCCGATCCACCAGCAGAAAGGGCTGGTCCCTCTGCGGCGCCGCGGGGGATGGGGGGGGGGGGGCGGGTCCGAATAACGATGGGGGGGGGGCGGTACCGGACAGGAAACTGCTCAAGCCGCCGCCCCCAATGGGAGGGTGGGCGGTACCGGACAGGGAACTGCTCCAGCTGCCGCCCCCAAACCGTCCCAAGTTTCTCAGCAGCCGCGTTTAGTGCGGGTTGGTTGGGACAAAATAGCGCGAGAAGCTGTTGAGCGAGAAGATTTTGAGTTATTAGATCAAATTAGCCCTCAAGCCCTCCCAGTAATTTATCAGGTAGATAACACGGGAGCTATGACTGGGGTGCATGAGGCCCTAGACTGGAAAGTATTAAATCAATTGCGAAACACAGTTAATGACTTGGGAGTGCATAGCGAGCCTGCAAGGCAAATGCTAAACTATATCTGGGGTAGCGGAATGCTATGTCCAGAAGATATTAAGAACATAATGAGGCTTATTTTGAAGCAATCACAACAATTACTTTGGCAAGCTCATTGGCAAAGACTTTGTGAAATATCTGTGCACTCGCCCCGAGCCCCAAATGATCGTCTAGCTGGAGTAACCTCCATACCGGAAAAGTCTCAGAGCATGGAATCCAAGGCGGGACCGATTGTGCAATTTTTTGGGCTGCCTGCTGTGAAAGGTATGACGGGGTCCACCTGTAAGACTGTTGCCGAATTGCGCGATAGAGTTGAGCAGGACTTAAAACGCCCGACAGTCTATGTTTGCCATCTTCCCCGACAATATCATCTACACCACAGCAGCCGGAAGTTGCCGGGGCTAAAGCACAGCAGCAGTGTGAGGCAAAAGCGGAAAAGCAACCGCGGGGCATGAAGGGGGAGGAGTGGCCAGCTCCACCCACCCCCCTAATTCAAGACGGGGAAACGTGCCGCCCTCCTCCCACTGCCCCCCCTCTCCACCCCCCCTTGCCACTCTTCAATGATTCCTCCGGTGCAACAACTAAAGGACTTAACTACACAGACTCAGAAAAAAAGAGAACCTTGGTCAACCGCCAGTTCGAGAGACAATTTGCCACCCTGTTTCTCCGGACCTACCGCAGCTACCCATCCCGGCCGATGGAGAGGAATTGTTCGAGATGCTATTTTGGACGGACAGTGGGGGGTTGTCTCCACATAACATGGCTTGCTAATGACCCTGTTTGGGTTGACCAGTGGCCCATGACTGAACAGCGATTGCCCTTGGGGTCTCCTAACTGTAGTGATAGGACTTGTATGTGGCATTGCCATAATTATGGTCATCTGTTGTAAAATCCGATACCGTGTATTATGGTTTAAACTGATCTGTGTGGACTTGTGGCAAACGGTTTATGGTTAACGATTTATGTTATCTGTGAGCTTGATTATTATTCTAATTGGTACAGTTTGTGGTGTGAGTGAGAAGGGTAACGAGCTCGTTTGTGTGATTGAGTGTCTGCATTGTACGTGTGACCGCAAGAAGAATCCTTGAATTGCCACTTTCTTTGCTTATCTGTAACACCAAAGAATCACCTTTTGCTGTTATATGTCAATGGCAAAATAAGAAGGGGGAGATGAAGGGACAACAGGGAATGAACCCCGTGACTGCCATTGACAACAAGAGTAATGATAACTTGCCAAATTCCTCCCTCGTTTCAGTATACAAACTCGTCCTGAAGCCAAGGGGATTGTGCGGGACTGTCCTACTGTAGCCACCATGGGCCTGGTCTCGGAATCGGAGTGAATCCCAGAGGACTCGAGGCCAGAGAATTGTGGCAAATGGATGTGACTCACGTTGCTGACTTTGACAGATTGAAATATGTACATGTTATGATTGACACCTATAGCAAATTTATATGGGCCACGGCACAGACAGGAGAGCGAGCGCTCCACGTAGTGCGACATTTGACTAGTTGTTTTGCAGTCATGGGAGTGCCACAGATGTTAAGAACTGACAATGGCCCTGCATACATAAGCGTCAAGATGAAACGTTTTTGCCAAATGTGGGGAGTGCGTCAAACTACTGGTATTCCACACTCACCCACGGGACAAGCTATTATTGAAAGGGCACATCAAACGCTGAAACAATATTTGCAAAAATTTAGGGAAATTTCAGATGTACAAGAAAGACTTGCTAAGACTCTTTTTGTGTTAAATCATCTATGTATTTCTGTAGATCAGAAAGAGCCACCAGCATGGGTGCATAGCAATCCTAAAGAAAATAAGGATGATAGGGCCGAAGTGGATTCCAAGCCGCTGGACCAAAGCTGCCGTTGCTGATGATGATCAGCGTAATTCTACCCGTACTGGTCCCAGCGATGCCGCTGCCCAACCGTGCGAACTTGTGGGTGGCGTGGGCGAATAAAATTGGGACGACAGACTTTTGCCTGAGTTCAGCTACAGCAGCTGAACCCTTTAAAACATGCCTGATAGGCTTTCCTGAAATTATTGCCAGTGATTTTTATAATTGGACGTCTGTAACAGTTAATCGTGTGAATGTTACTGTAGCAAATTGCTCGGTACAACTAATAAGAGCCCTAAATCACACTCTTCCTTGGGACCCCCAAGAAGTTGACCTTTTGGGGTCAGAGAAAATTGGGAATGCAACTGATAACGTTACTACTCAGACGTGTTTTGTGTTTGGCAAATTTAGCCGCTTTGCTGCACAAGCCCAGACCTTTCTGTCACTGATGGGCAGAGACAGCCGCATTGATGATAGCAACCCTTTTGTTAATACCTCCGGTTGGACTGTTGTTTCTCCTTTTACGAGAGGATTTGAAGTAAACCAACATTGTGGGAATTATAATGCTACCGAAATACTCAGTGCTTATGGATGGAGTATGCATGGGACTAATAACTCTTTGTGGAACAACAATACGGCCAAAGCTCTTCCCCCCGGATATTTTTTGATCTGTGGGGATCAAGCATGGCCTGGCATTCCAAAGAACGTCTTTGGAGGGCCTTGTTATGTAGGTAAATTAACTCTGCTCACAGTTAGCCGACAAGGTTGGCTCAATATAACTACAGTAGCGACACATTGACACAAAAGATCTATACATCAATTGCGAGCAGATTGTAATGATAATGTAGAATTATGGTCGACCACAGCCAATGTATTTGCTTCCCTAGTGCCTAACATAGGCACAGGGCAAGCGCTGGCCCAATTCAAGAAGTTAGCATGCTGGTCGGTGAAACAAGCTAACGTGACCACTAAAATCTTGACAGAAATGGCTCAAGACATGGACAGTTTACGCCATGCCGTTTTACAAAATCGGGCAGCCATTGATTTTCTATTATTAGCACAAGGACATGGCTGTGAAGATGTAGATGGTATGTGTTGTTTTAATCTCACGAATCACAGTTACTCTATTCAGAAGCAACTGCAGTGGCTGCGTGACCACACAAAAAGGGTTTCCAAGAGCGACAGTCCCTTTGATGATTGGTTCAAGTCTATATTTGGAGGATTGTCTCCTTGGTTTTTATTATTGCTTAAAGAAGGATTGCGCTGGCTTGGCATTTTATTAGCAATTATAGTTATAGTAAAAATAGCATATCACTGTATTTTAAGTAATGTTGTAAGAATGAACCACAATGTATTGGTGGTTCAAAAAGAAAAAGGGGGAATTGTTGCAGAATGGCTGAGGGAACGCGGTCATGGCTCCATGGAGGAGCCTTGCGATTCAATTTTAACATAAGTTAGCCAGACTAGGCCGCAGTGAAATATAGCCAGACTAGGCCGCAGTGAAATATAGCCAGACTAGGCCGCAGTGAAATATAGCCAGACTAGGCCGCAGTGAAATATAGCCAGACTAGGCCGCAGTGAAATATAGCCAGACTAGGCCGCAGTGAAATATAGCCAGACTAGGCCGCAGTGAGAAAGTCTGAGTCGTGCTGATAAAGGAGAACAAGAAGGCCGTACTGACCTTGCACGGTGCAGATAAACAACCTTTGAAGAAAACACTAAGAAAAACAGGATGGACACCTGGACCACGTAGCAGTAGCCAAGTAGGAAGGGGTATGGTAATGTAGTTTGTAGAGCTAAGCCAATAATTGTGTGACAAGTGTGCATAAAGTAGAACTTAGTGCATAAATACATGTAGGATCCTGCAATAAAGTTGAAGCTTGCTTTATCACTCACATTGAGTCGGCTGCTTGTCTTCCCTCGCTCGTCGCACCAGTCCACAAGAAGAGACTGCTAGAGAGCAGAGCTGCTCACGCAGCCGGGAAGGATGCCGCAAAAGATGACTGTCCAGAAACTTCGAGACACGAGACCGATCCACGCTTTCAGCTTGTAACGCAAGGAAAAAGCGCCCTATTGGCACTATGCCAACAAGTACAGGCATTCAAGATCCTAGAGATGGCGCTGGAGGCGTGTGCTGTGCTCCTTGAGCACAAAGAGGACATTGAGACTTAAGGAAGGCCTAAGACACAGAAGACAGACCACACAAACTGCACAACAACAGACACAGGCTGGAACTGCCCTGCCCGGCTCACGCTAACATCATGCTGATAAGTAACCTGCTCCGTTTATCTGCCCAAGGGGGACTGTCCCTGGACAGCCCTTTGCCCTAACTAACTTTAAATGCACCTTCCTGCCGTTGCCAATCTTGTATCCTTGCCCCCTCCCTAGCCATCGTCCCTCAACTCAGCTTTCAGAGGGCCGGGAGGTCTGAAACCATCTTTGAAAAAAAAAAAAACACATTGGCTAGCTGATATTTTCCTGCAGTCACCAGGTTCCTCTTCAATATCTGGAAAAAAAAAAAACACCAACCAACACACACACCAGCAGTAAGCATCATGACAGTAGACGCCACTCTCTTCCACAACACCCTCATCCTCACAAGAGCCCTGGCATTGCACTTGCCTGTTCCATGCCAATTCCAGAGTGGGACACTGCAGCCGCCATTACTTGTGACACCTAAGATACCAAGACACACAAAGTTAACATTGCATTTGTGAGAAATCACCAGTCCCATGCTCCTCCTCTCTACTCCCCAGCTCACCTCAAATGCTCATCCAATTCCAAAGGCGGCCCACACGGCACCTGCAAAACCACAGAGAAACACTTCACTGAGTTGCCATCTAATACTTTACTCTTAGACGCCAACCTGGCCCACAACTGCCTCATCTTCTCGGACCCCTTCATCAGCATGTGGCAGCGGTGTCCCTCCGAGCCTGCGTGCGGCACCTGCAGAAACCCAAGCGAAAAGGCACATCCTGAGATACTGCCTGAAACTGCAGCCTGCCCACAGTGTTTCCTATCACCCTCTCATTGACCTTGGCCACTCAGCTGTCCAGCCTCTATCATTTTGGGTTGCAACATTGAGGTTTGTGCACCACCTGTAAGACCCAAAGAACATGGGTTGCTTATAACTTCACCAGCAATACAACACCTGAAACATAACCGCTACTTCAGCTCACCAATCACCGCCCACCTTGGCCGAGTCAGCTCCAGTACCCATATCCCATGGTCCTCCTCCCTCTGCACCTTCAAATAAAAAAAAAAAATACAGTAGTGTAGTCATATAGCCACCAGTCACATCTTCCCTCTAATACCACCCACCAACCCACCTTCTTCTAGTGCTCTGCTCATCCCTCTACATCTGCAAAAACAATATTGAATGAGTCACCCGGATGCAGAGCAATAGCTTAACAATTGCAGAGGACTTGTTTCCATGCAGGAATACTATCTAGAATCCAACTATACTTCCTGCCATTAAAGAAATTTTATAACTCAAACATTAAGTCATACACATGCAATCCTTAACGCCTTTGAGATTCAATTTCCTTCACTAACCCTGCACAGCACCTCACACATGGCTCAGCTCATCCCCATAAAACGTTATCAAAAGAGCTGTCCACGCAGCCTGCCAACAGCTACTGAGTCTGAGATGACTGTACAGCCTTTGCCTCAACAGTCTAGGCATATCAACATATTAACCATAGACTCTTATGGCTATTCCACCTACCCCCGACTCTACACCCCCAGGCAGAGCAGCTCCAAGCCACACACACACATGCACAGACCAACACTACATGGAACCCTACAAAAAATGCACCTCAAAGAGGAGAGAAAACTCTCGGCAAGAAGAATGACACCCAGATAGAAGATACTGTCGGGCAAGACGACCTGTGGGACCATAATGGTGACGTGAGGAGGCTCTGTGGCAACCCCAGAAAAAGGAGTAGAACCTCACGGCCCGTGACAAGAAGATACTCTCAAAACAGAGGATGTACAAGCAAGAAGCCTGGCCTCAAGGCCTAAGAACCTAAGGATGCAGGGAAGAAATCCCAGTCTGTGAAAACGGACAGCTGGAGAGCAGAGCTGCTCACGCAGCCAGGAAGGATGCTGCAAAAGATGACCATCTGGAAACTTTGAGACACGAGACTGATCCACGCTTTCAGCTTGTAATGCAAGAAAAGAAGTGCCTATCAGGTGCTATGCTGATGAGTGCAGGCATTCAAGGCCTTAGGGATGGCACCCATGCCCCTCGAGCGCAAAGAGCAATGAGGACATCGAGACCTGAGGAAGGCCTAAGACACAGAAGACAGACCACACAAACTACACAACAGACAGGCTGGAACTGCCCTGCCCAGCATCATAGTGAAGAGTAGCCAGCTCCCTTTATCTGCCCAAAGCAGACTGTTCCTGGACAGCCCCCTGCCCTACACTACCTTTAAAACTCCTTCATGCAATTGCCAACCTTGTCCACTAAGCCTTATCCACTACCTCCCTCTGATTCCTCTCCAGCACCAGTGCCTCAAAACTTAGCTTTCAGATGGCCAGGAGACAGAATCCATCCTCAACATGAAAAACCAGTCAGCCCACTGGATTAATCCTGCAGTCGCCAGGTTCCTCTTCATCACCTGCAAAAAACAAACACCAATGCATGCACAACAATGCCATCAGTCAGCATCACATCAGTCAACATGGACCTTTCCCACAACATCCCTCACCTCAGACATGCTGTGGCATTCCGCTCACCTGCTCCACGCCGATTCTAGTATCAGATGCTGCAGCTGTCATCGCTTGTGGCGCATAGGATACCAAGAGACACGAAAACACCTGTCCTGTGCCCCTCCTCTCTACTACTCAGCTCACCTCAAACGCTCATCCAATTCCAAAGGCAGCCCGCTCAGCACCTGCAAGGTCAGGGAGAAGCATCACAGAGAAGATTCACAGAGTTGCTATGTAATACTTTGCTACGAGATGCCAACCGAGCCCACAATTGCCTCACCTTCTCAGGCCCCTTGTCAGCACACAGCAGCAGCACCCCTCCAAGTCTGCATGCAGCACCTGCAGAAACCCAGGCAAAAAGGCACATGCTGAGATACTGCCCGAAACTGCAGCCTGCCCACACCAATTCGTGTCTCACGCTCCTTTACCTTGACAGCCCTCCCACCTGGCCTCTGTCAGCTTTGGTTGCCACATTGATGTTTGTGCACCACCTGTAGACTCAAACAACATGCATTGCTTATAACTTCACCAGCAATACAACACCTGAAAAATAACCGCTAATTCAGCCCACCAATCACCACTCACCCGCTCGCCTTACCCAAGTCAGCTCCAGTGCCTATATCCTACATTGCTCTTCACTTTGTCCCTTCAAATTAAAAAAAAAAAAACCACTGTAACATAATCATATAGCCACCAGTCACATCTTCCCTCTAATACCACACACCAACCCATCTAGTTACAGCACTCTGCTCCGCTCTCCTCTGTCGCCCTGTGGTGCGCAGCTCGTCCCTCTGCATCTGCCAAAAACATAATGATCGAACGAGTCACAGGGTTGCAGAGCAATAGCTTAACAATTCCAGAGGACCTGTTTCCTGTTAAGAACACCATCTAGAATCTAAACAAACATACATCCTGCTGTTAAAAAAACCCAACAAACCCAACCCACAACGTTGAAGCCCCACATATACAACACCTTTGAGATTCAATCTGTTTCACTACCCCTGAACAGCCCCTCCGACACAGCCCTGCTCATCCCCATATAACACTGTTGAAAAAACTGACCGAACAGCCTGCCAATGGCTACTCGATCCGAGATGACTGCAGAACCTTGGCCTCAACAGTCTAGGCATATCTACATATTAACCATAGACTCTTGTCGCTATTCCACCTACCCCTGACTCTACACCCACGGGCAGGGCGGCTCCAAGCCAAATGCACACACGCACAGACCAACAGTACACGGAATGCTACAGACAACATGCCTCAAAGGCGAGAGAAAACTCTTGGCAAGAATGACGACACCCGGACGGAAGACGCCGTCAGGCGAGATGACCTGCAGGACCATGACGGTGATGTGAGGAGGCTCTATGGCAACCCCAGAGAAAGAGCATAACGTCATGGCCCGTGACAAAAAGTTGTTCTCAAAACTGATAAGATGTACATGCAAGAAGCCTGGCCTCAAGACCTAAGAGCGTAAGGATGCAGGGAAGAAATCCCAGTTCGCAAAAAAATGGATGGCTAGAGAGCAGAGCCGCTCAAGCAGCTGGGTAGGATGCCACAGAAGAGGACCATCGGGAAACTTCCCAGACGGGAGACAAATCCATGCTTTAAGCTAGTACTGCAAGAAAACAGGCGCCTGATTGTCACTATGCTGATGAGTACAGGCGTTCGAGATGCTAGGGATGGTGCCCAGGCACGTGCCATGCTCCTTGAGCGCAAAGAGTAACATGGACACCAAGACCCAAAGAAGGCCTAAGGCACAGAAGACAGACCACACAAACTACACAACGACAGACACAGGCTGGAACTGCCCTGCCTGGCCCACGCTAGTGTCATGCTGAAGAGTAGCCGTCTCCCTTTAACTGCGTGAAGCAGACTGTTCCTGGACAGCTCTCTGCCCTACACTGTCCTTAAAACCCCTTCATGCAATTGCCAACCCAGTCCCCTCCCTCACCCAATCCCTCCCCAGCGCCGGTGGCCCAACTTAGCTTTCAGACGGCCAGGAGCATCGATCCATCATCAACAAGGAAAACCACAATCATCCCACTGGATTAATCCTGCAGTCACCAGGTTCCTCTTCAGTATCTGAAAAAAAAAAACCCAAACAAAAAACAATGCATGCACAACAGTGCCGTCAGTCAGCATCACATCGGCCAACATTAACCTTCCCACAACATCCCCCACCTCAGACGCGTGTGGCGTTCCACTCACCTGCTCTGTGCTGATTCCAGAGTCAGACGATGCGGCTGTCATCGCTTATGATGCCTATGATACCAAAACACACAAAATTACCGTTGCACTTGCCAGAAATCACCAGCCCCGTGCTCCTCCTCTCTATTACCCAGCTCACCTCAAACGCTCAGCCAATTCCAAAGGCAGCCCCCACAGAACCTGCAAAACCAGAGAGAAACACTTTCCTGACTTGCCATATAATACTTTGCTATTAGACGCCAACCTGGCCCACAACCACCTCGCCTTCTCGGACGGCTCGTCAGCATACGGTGTCGCCCCTCCGAGCCCGTGTGCGGCGCCTGCAAAAACACAAGCAAGAAGGCACATGCCGAGATACTGCTGGAAACCGCAGCCCGTGCCGATCCCTGTGTCTTCCGCTCCTTTACCTGGACAGCTCGCCCATCCAGCCTCTGTCAGCTTGGGTTGCCACACTGAGGTTTGTGCACCACATGCAAGAGGCAAACAACACAGATTGCTTATAATTACATCAGGAATAGAACACCTGAAGAATAACTGCTACTTCAGCTCACCAACCGCTGCTCACCTTGCTCAAGTAAGCTCCGGTGCCTATATCCCATGTTGCTCCTCGCTTTGCACCTTCCAATTAAAAAATCTTTACTATAATGTGGTCATATAGCCACCAGTCACATCTTCCTCCTAAAAGGACACGCCAACCCACCTCGTTACAGCGCTCCGCTCTTCCATCACCCTTGGGTGTGCAGCTTGTCCCTCTGCATCTGCAAAACCAATATCATCAAACAAGTAACCCGGATGCACAGCAATAGTTTAACAATTCCAGAGGACTTGTTTCCTGTTAGGAATACCATCTAGAATCAAACTACAGCCTGCCATTAAACGAAAGATATAAATCAAAACATTAAGCCCTACGCATACAAGCCTTAACACCTTGGAGGGTCCATCTGCTCAACTACCACTATAGCTGACTCTCCCACACAGCTCCAGTCATCCCCTCTGCACCTGCAAAACGCTACAGAAATTGCTTTCCTCACCTGCTGCTGACAGCTACTCAGTCAAGATGACTGCACAACCTTTGCCTCAATAGTCTAGGCATATCAACATATTAACCGTAGACTCTTATCGCTGTTCTAACTACCCCTGACTCTACACCCACGGGCAGGGTGGCTCCAAGCCAAATGCACACACACACCGACCGACACTACATGGAACATTACAAACAACACGCCTCAAAGGTAAGAGAAAAGTCTCGGCGAGAAGAATGACACCCAGATGGAAGATGTTGTCAGGCAAGACTACCCATGTCACGGTGACGTGAGGAGGCTCTGTGGCAACCCCAGAGAAAGAGTAGAACGTCGTGACCCATGACAAGAAGTTACTCTCAAAACTGAGAAGACGTACACACAATAAGCCTGGCTTCGAGACCTAAGAAAGGTAAGGATGGAGGGAAACGATCCCAGTCAGCAAAAATGGACAACTGTACAGTAGAGGTGCTCACACAGCCAGGAAGAACACCGCAAAAGATGACCATCTGGAAAAATCCAGGATGCAAGAGCAATCCATGCTTTAAGCTAGGAACGCAAGAAAACAAGCGCCCGATCGGCGGTAAGTACAGGCATTCGAGGCCCTAGGAATAGCGCTCGAGACCTGAGGACGATCTAAGACACAGAAGACAGACCACACAAACTACACAACAGGCTAGAACTGCCCTGCCCGGCACATGCTGGTGTCATGCTGAAGAGTAACCCGCTCCCTTTACCCACCCAAAGGGGACTGTTCCTGGACAGCCCTTTGCCCTACAGGAAATTTAAATCCCCATTCCTGCAATTGCCAGCCTTGGCCCCTGCCCCCTCCCCAGTGCCAGTCCCTCAACTTAGCTTTCAGAGAACTGGGAGGTCTGAATCTATCCTTGACAAAAAACAACTCATCTGGCTGATACTTTCCTACAGTTACCAGGTTCCTCTTCATCATCTGCAAAAAAGAAATACCCGCGACACCAGCAGTAAGCATCATGACAGTAGATGCCAACCTCTTCCACAACAACCTTATCCTCAGAAGCACCGTGTTGTTCCGCTCACCTGCTCCACGTCGATGGCAGAGTCCGACGCTGCGGCCGCTGTTATTTGTGGCACCTAAGATACCAAGAGACAAAATTACCATCGCACTTGTGCGAAATCACTGGTCCTGTGCTCCTCCTCTCTACTGCCCAGCTCACCTCAAATGCTCATCCAGTTCCAAAGGTGGCCTGCAGGGCACCTACAAAACCAAAGACAAAAGCTTCACAGAGCTGCCTCAGGATACTTTCCTCTTGGACACCGACCGGGCCGACGCTCGCCTCACCTTCTCAGACCGCTTATCGAGGTGCCGCTTTGCTCCTCGGATGCTATGTGCGTCACCTGCAAAAATCAAAGCAACAAAGCAAATAACACATGCTTCACTTGACTATCCTGCTTATCCTAGACCCGTTACTTAACTGCAAGAATAACTCAAACCACCCACCGACACACAAAAATTACAGTTACTGCCAGATGACTCAAATATAGGTAAAGACTGACTGGCCAAATGCCTAAAGAAGTACGGATAGCAAATGACCGTGGCTGGTGTAAGACAGACTCTTCCTTTATGGATAAATAACTCCTAAATGACTCCGTGAGCTACAGCATGGAGAACCCCTCAGTAGACAGCATGCTCAAATGAGAACACTGACATATACGGGACAGTAAACTGGGCTGCCGGAAGCTACTTGCAGACAGAATGCTACTACTAGATAACATTCCACTATAAAGTCTTAAACCAAAACTGCATAGTAGTTACAGGAGAGCTGAGTGCAGACAGATGCCAAATATGACTTGATGGTCACAAAATCTAATGAAGACAGGCACCAAAAGTCTAATGGAGACCGCTCAGAGCCAAATGCTTGATGAGAGATGCTTCTTGCAAAAATATGAGCTCAATGAGGAAAAGCCAAAGGTGATGCGGACCGAGCTACTAAAATCTCAATACAGAAGTACGCATTACTTCAGGTGGCAGGATGGTTCTGCCAGGTTGGTCTGACCCAAGCACTGGGTTCTAACACCTGTCCAGTGGTATACGCGATATCTCACAGCCTCCCATCTAAGAGACAGCTCCCCAGTCCAGGACCCTGTTATACATGTCCCAGCCCCCCCAGCCCCATAATGAAAATCAAACAGTGAAAATAAGGACTCTGCTTCGTCACCTTGGCCTCCGAAAAAAGCTTGCTTCCTCTGCTGATGGTCAACACCAATATCCTCGAGCTGTTCCTTGAATGTGGGCTGACGCTTGGGTGCCTGTACTGCCAAAGGAAGAGAAAGTAATTATGCTCTTTGAACATGCTCCATCATCCTCTTGTTCTTCAAGAAATCAAAAGAAAACTATCCTGATCGCTACATTATAGAATTTTGTGCAGGAGATGGCTGAGGCCATCCCCATAAATGGAAAACTCTGCTATGGCCCTGCTTTGCCTGTCAGCGACAGTGTCCACCATCGGGGTGCCACAAACCCCTTCACGAGTCACTAAGAAAATCATACAATTAGTTAAAAACATCTGGCAAATAAGATATGACCTAAAACCATGTGTACCCCACCTTACCCCAAAACCAGTCAGACAGCTGGCTTCCTCCCACGCAAAACTCAAATCTTCAACAAATAGATAGAACAGAACAACATTACACCAAACAGAACAAAATCCATACCCTCTGACACGCTTCGAAAGGGATTAGTGCACCCACATAATATATACTCACGCTACCCACCCATGTACCGACTTCCTCAGGGTCAGCCCTGCAAAGATGGGAGGAAGCCCGACTCTACCTCCCCAGGTGCCCTGGCATGCCACACCCCTCTCTGCCACTCCCATTGAGCGAAAACACTAGTGATGATATCTGGCAAAAAAAGAAGAGCAAAGACAGTCACAGGGACCTGCATGTCAAAAAATGACCTGTCTTAACCTGCAGGAATAAACAAAAGAAGTCCTACAAAAAATTCTAACTAAAAAAACCAGAAAATATTAAAAACCCATGAAGCTCAAAAAGACAGGACATTGTACCACACAGCAACCAAGACTGCTAGACAGATGAAGCCGTGAGGACAAGATGTCTGCCACAAAAACAGCTTGAGCCCAATTACCTATAAAGCCCTTTAGGGAATTACAGCAGCAGTCGGCCAATGGAAAAACCACGACAGTGTGATGTGGTGACTCAGAGATCTAAAATGGACACCTTTTCGCTACAGAAACTGATACTAAAACAAGAACAAGAGAACTGACGACGGACACTAGAGCAGACTTCATTGGATGCTTGAGGAAAAAGGCACAACTGGGAAAACAGAAAAAGCTTGTGTGTCCAGGACTGCAGTAAAGGAAACACCCTTGTCTGGAAATTGTTATGAGCACAAACACCACACATCTTCTCCAAGAAATTCTAGGGAAGACAGCAACGCAAGCCTGTGCTGAAAATAAATGCCTAGCCAATACCACAAAGTAACAATGACTGTGACATCCAGAAGGATGCAAAAAATAAGTCAGGGAATGAAGTAAGTAAAAGGTACAGAAATAAAGACCTCAGAGTTCTGGAGGATATATTTTGATGTACCTTAACATACCTAATGCTTTCCGGGATGAGACTTCTCTGACATTCAGCCCTCTATGTTGTAATGCGGAGGCCCAGATGGCTCACTCTGCATCTCCCGTGACTTTGTTGTATCTCCCATCAGCTGCAGACAGACTAAAACAGAACAGACCTCATCAACACCCAAATCCGACTGCATAACCCACCTCAGTAAGGCTCGTGAACACACCTCCCTTTCCCAACCATCCCCTGGTCCCAGAATTTTAGAAACCCCTTCTCTTCTCCTCAACCATCAGGGAAGGAACTCCACTTCTTCCTGACAGCTCCTGCTCTGTATTTGCACCCCTGAACCCCCTGTGTCAGCTGCTCCCCGGGAGCTGCTCTTCCCAGCTATGCCCAGTCTTCTGCAAGCACCTCCTATCTTCCATCTTCCCACAGACTGACCTCTGCTACAGCCCCACAAAATAAGTGAAGTCCTGACGCTTATAATCTACCAAGCTGCATTGGTTCTAGAGACAACATGATACTCTGTGGGCGACTGGGAAAGGCCATAAGCCGTTCCATACGCTGAAAGACACTATGTCTTATGTCCCTGCTACTTTCTTGAACAATGCTAGAACTCCATATGCAGATGCATACAAGATGCTCACCTCAACCCCTGCTAAATACTCTCACCATTGCTCCTATCAAGAGATGATGTCAACAGCTTCTGCAACATACAGCAAAGCTGGTGAAAAACAACAAGGTTCCATCTTCAATAAAGTCAGGAATTCTAAAACAATACAATACACCTGGAATAAAATAAAAACCAAAACCATATTATTAAACCATCTTTCCACCTCTGAACACCAAATACAAACCTACTGACCTAGAAAAAAAACCCCAACACATACAAGTGTACTTTCTTCTACACATGTAGCTGAACCTTGACTTGTCCTGAAGCCCTTACCTTAAACAGACACCTCTGCTTCTCTAAATATCAAAACAAGACTACCCAAAGAGCTTAGGCAGCTCAAAAGTTGCAGTCAGCTGAAGGAACAGCAGACCACCACCTCCAGAGAAGCCCAGCAGCAGAATGAGCTGCCTGAGGAGAGGCTGTAGCTCATATACCCTGGGCCCCGCCCACCACCCTTCCCACAATCACCTGGCAAGGGGGAGGGGCGAACCACCAGAAGGGATAAAGGCAGCCAGAGGAGCAGCAGGGAGTTTTCTCACCTGCCTGAAGTTTGCAGCATGCAAAGCCCCCTTACAGCAAACGACCAGACCTGCTCTTTTACTACAACTGCATCTATTGCATCAGCAATGTGACCAGGTAGGGACTTAAACTTAATTTTTCTAGGGCGTAGATAGAAAAAGATAGACGTCATACTAAGCTATGCAGGAAAGTAGATCATTCAATGCAATAAAAATATCATTATTAAGAATTATGTACTTTGGTTTCCTCTGAAAAACCCAAAATGCTATGGGGTTAGACTTCATTTCTAGCAACACCATGCATGCTACCTAACTTTCAACATACCTCTATTCTGGATAGGACTGAACGACAAAGCAGAATTAGATCCTGTAAGAACCCCTTCTCAAAAATATCTCTAGATGCAAAGCAAATTATTTGATGTAAATCACTGACAATTCATAGACCCCCCCAGGAGCACCCCAGGGGCACCTAGAGACTCCCAGGAGCAAACCAAGAACCCCCAGAAGCACCCCAAGACCCTCAGGAGCATCCTGTGGGCACCCAAGACACCCAGGAGCACCCCAAAAACACCAGAAGCACCCCATGAGCACCCAGAGATCCCCAGGGGATCCCCGAGGGCACTCAAGAGACACAAGGACTCCCCAAAGACCCCCCAGGAGCACCCCATGGGCACCCAGAGACCCCAGGAGCAACCAAAGACCCTAGAAGCATCCCACAGGCACTCAGAGACCACCAGGACTGCCCCAAGGGCACCCAGAGATGCCCAGAAGCAGCCCAAGGGCACTCAGGAGACACAAGGACTCCCCAAAGACACCCCAGAGGAACCCTAAGGATACCCAGAGACACCTAGAACACCCCAAGATCCCCAGGAGCACAATAAGAACCCCCAGAAGCACCACAAGATCTCCAGGAGCATCCTGTGAGCACTCAGAGACCCCAGGTACCCCTAAAATGCCCAGGAGCACCCCAAGACCCCCTGGAGCATCCTGTGGGCACCCAGAGACCTCCAGGAGCACCCTAGGAACCCTAGAAGCATCCTGTGGGCACCCAGAGACACCTAGGAGCACTCCAGGGGCACCCAGAAATCCCCAGAAACACCCAGATGGCACGCAGGAGCACCCCAAAACCCCCCCAGGAGCATCCCAGGGGCAACCCAAGGCTACCCAGAGCCACGTAGAACAACCCAAGACCCCCAGGAACACCCCATGAGCACCCAGAGACCCCCAGGAGCACAACAGGAATGCCCAGAAGCACCCCAAGACCCCCGGAAACACCCCATGGGCACCTAGAGAACCCCAGGAGCACGAAGAACTCCCAGAAGCACCCCAAGACCCTCAGGAGCATCCTGTGGGCATCCAGAACCCCCAGGAGTCCCCCAAGAGCACCCTAAAAGCAATGCAAGAACACGAGGAACATCTTGTGGGCACTCAGAGACACCCAGGAGCACCCCAAGTCTCCCAAAGAATCGTATGGGCACACAGAGACCTCCAGGATCACCTTAGGAGCATTCTAAGGGTACCCAGAAACACCTAGAACGCCCCAAGACCCCACAGAACAACCCATGGGCACCCAGAGACCCCCAGAAGCACAATAAGAACCCCAATAAGCACACCAAGACCACCAGGAGTGCCCCCAGCGCGCAACTGGAGCGCCCCATGAGCACCCCAAGGACAGCCAGGAGCCCCTCAGGAGACCCGAAGACACCCCAACGACCCCCCAGCAGCACCCCAAGACCTCCCAGGAGCATCCCAGGGGCACCTCAAGGCTACCTAGACATGCCTAGAACAACCAAAGACCCCCAGGAACACCCCATGGGCACCCAGAAACCACCAGGAGCACAACAAGAACATCCAGCAGCATCCCAAGCCCCCCAGGAGCATCCCAAGAGCCCCAGGAGCACCCCATGGTTGCCTAAAGACTCCCAGGACCACACCAAGACCCACAGAGCATCCTATGGGCACCCAGAGACCCCCACGATCACCCCAGGAGCAGTCCAAGGGTAGCCGGAGACACCTAGAAGACCCCAAGAAACAACCCATGGGAACCCAAAGACCCCCAGGAGTACAAGAAGAACACCGAGAAGCACACCAAGACCACCAGGAGTGCCACAGGGGCAGAATCAGAGCCCGAGGAGTGGAACCAGAGCCCAAGAATCAAAACCAGAGCCCCAGGAGCGGAATTAGCGTCCCAGGAGTGGAACCAGAGCTCGAGGATTAAAACCAGAGCCCGAGAAGCAGAACCCGAGCCCGAGGAATGGAACCAGAGCCCGAGCAGTGCAATCAGAGACCCAGGAGCGGGACCAGAGCCCAAGCACCAGAACCAGAACCCAAGGATCAAAACCAGAGCCCTAGGAGCAGAACCAGAGCCCCAGGAGTGGAACTAGAACCCAGGCAAAAAAACAGAGCCCGAGCAGCGGAACCAGAGCCCGAGCAGCGGAACCAGAGCGCCAGGAGTGGAACCAGAGGCCCAAGAGCGGAAACATAGCCTCAGGAGCAGAACCATAGCCCGAAGAGCACAACCAGAGCCCAGGCAGTGCAACCAGAGCCTGAGCAGTGGAAATAGAGCCCCAGGAGCGCAACCAGAGCCTGACCAGCGCAACCAGAGGCCGAGCAGCGGAATCAGAGCCCGAGCACTGCAACCAGAGCCCCAGGAGTGCAACCAGAGCCCGAAATGCGGAGCCAGAGCCCCAGCAGCGGAGCCAGAGCCCCAGCAGTGGAAATAGAGACCCAGGAGCACAACAAGAGTCCGAGCAGAGCAACCAGAGCCCGAGCAGGGCAACCAGACCTTGAGAAGAACAACAGAGGCCCAGCAGTTGAACCACAGTCCAAGGATCAAATCCAGAGCACGCGGAACAAAACCAGGGACAGATGAAAAAAAACAGGGCCTGAGCAACAAAGCCAGAGCCCATGGAAAAAAACGAGGGCCCAAGGAACAAAACCAGGGCCCGAGGAACAAAACCAGAGCCGGCGGGAGAAAACCAGAGCCCGCGGGAGAAAACCAGAGCCCGAGGAAGAAAACCAGAGCCCGTGGGAGAAAACCAGAGCCCGAGGAAGAAAACCAGAGCCCAGGAACAAAACCAGAGCCACGGAACAAAACCAGGGCCCGCAGAACAAAACCAGAGCCCGTGGAAAAAAAACCAGAGTCCGGGGGAGAAAAGCAGGGCCTGAGGAACAAAACCATAGACCAAGGAAGAAAACCAAAGCCCAAGGAACAAAACCAGAACCCCAGGGACAAAACCAGAGCCCACGGGAGAAAACCAGAGCCCACGGGAGAAAACCAGAGCCCGAGGAACAAAACCAGAACCCGCGGGAGAAAACCAGAACTCGCGGGAGAAAACCAGAATCCAAGGAAAAAAAACAGGGCCCGCGGGAGAAAACCAGGGCCCACAGGAGAAAACCAGAGCCGCAGAAACAAACCCAGAGCTGCGGAACAAAACTAGGGCCCGAGGAAAAAAAACAGAGCCCGCAGAAACAACCCAGAGCCCGTGGGAGAAAACCAGAGACCCAGGAAGAAAACCAGAGCCCAAGGAACAAAACCAAAACCCCAGGGACAAAACCAGAGCCCAAGGAACAAAACCAGGGTCTGCGAAACAAAACCAGGGTCTGCGAAACAAAACCAGGGGCCGCGGAACAAAACCAGAGCCCACGGGAGAAAAGCAGAGCCCGCAGGAGAAAACCAGGGCCCCAGGAAAAAAACCAGGGCCCGAGGAACAAAACCAGAGACACAGGAAGAAAAACCAGAGCCCCAAGAACAAAACCAGAGCCCCAAGAACAAAACCAGAGCCCGAGGAACAAAACCAGAGCCCGTGGGAGAAAACCAGAGCCCGCGGGAGAAAACCAGAGCCCAAGGAACAAAACCAGGGCCCAGGAACAAAACCAGGGCCCCAGGAACAAAACCAGGGCCCGCGGAAGAAAAACAGAGCCCGCGGAACAAAACCAGAGCCCACGGAACAAAACCAGGGCCCGCAGAAAAAAAACAGAGCCCGAGGAACAAAACCAGGGCCCGCAGGAGAAAACCAAGGCCCGAGGGAGAAAACCAGAGCCCGCAGGAGAAAACCAGAGCAACAGCAACAAAACCAGAGCCGCAGAACAAAACCAGAGCCCAAGAAACAAAACCAGAGCCCCAGGAACAAAACCAGAGACCCAGGAAGAAAACCAGAGCTTGAGGAACAAAACCAGAACCCCAGAGACAAAACCAGAGCCCGAGGAACAAAACCAGAGCCCCAGGAACAAAACCAGAGCCTGCGGGAGAAAACCAGGGCCCGCGGGAGAAAACCAGAGACCCAGGAAGAAAAACAGAGCCCGAGGAACAAAACCAGGGCCCCGGGAACAAAACCAGGGCCCGCGGGAGAAAACCAGGGCCCGCGGGAGAAAACCAGGGCCCCAGGGAAAAAAACAGGACCCGCAGAACAAAACCAGGGCCCCAGGAACAAAACCAGGGCCCATGGGAGAAAACCAGACCCCGCGGGAGAAAACCAGGGCCCGAGGAACAAAACAAGAGCCCCAGGAATATAACCAGGGCCCGCAGAACAAAACCAGGGCCCGAGGAACAAAACCAGAGCCCGTGAGAGAAAAGCAGAGCCCACAGGAGAAAACCAGGGCCCGCGGGAGAAAACCAGAGCCCGCGGGAACAAAACAATTTGACGTGCTTGACCTTGACGGCACATTTGTGCAAGACAGGGTCAAGGAAGGGGGCATCCTCGGGGTCGCTGAGCCATGGCTGTGCCAGGGAAACGCCAAGAACACGCCTCAGCACCAGAAAAACACACTTCAACACACAAAAACACACCTCAATGCGCTTAAAACACACATTTCTGCGTCTCAATGCACTTGAAGTATGTCTTTACAGGCTAAAACATGCCTTGATATGCTTAAACTGTGTCTACACATTAAAAACATGCCTTGACACACTTACAACATGCCTTTACTTGTTAAAACATGAATCAATGCACTTAAAACATGCCTTTACATGCTAAAAACATGGCTCAACATACTTAAGACATGTTTACATGCTAAAACATGCCTCGGTGCACTGTAAAAATGCTTTTACATGCTGAAACACGCCTCAATGTGCTTAAAACACGTTTACAAACTAAAAACATAGCCTGACATGCTTAAAATAGGCCTTTACATGTTAAATACATGCCTTGATGCACTTAAAACATGCCTTTACATGCTAAAGCATGCCTCCACATGCTAAAAACATGCATTTACATGCTAAAAGCATGCTTTGATGTGTTTAAAACATCTTTACATGCTAAAACATGCTTCAATGAGCTTAAAACACACCTTTTCAAGCTAAAAACATGCCTCTGCACAAAAACATGCCTTGACATGCAAAAATGTGCTTTGACATAATTAAAACACGACTCTGACACACTAAAAACACGCCTTGACATGGTTAACGTATGCCCCAACATGATAAAACCAGCCTCAAAACACCGTAACATCCAGAAAACATGCCTCAACACTAAAACCACAGCCCAACATGCTATAATCACACCTTGACACACTAATAACACACCAGTAGGCACCATGTTGTGACATGGGGATATTGCAGGGTGACCTGCGGGCTCTGGACCACGATTTGGGGCATTTTAGGTAATTCGGGGGGGGCTTAGGGGTCCAAGGCAAATTAGAGCCATTTTGGGACAATTCAGGAGGGGATTTGGGGTCCCCGGAGCAGAATTTGGAGATATGTGGGGCAATTCTGGTGGGATTTGGAGTCCCTGGGCTGCAATTAGGGACAATTCTGGAGGGATATGGGGTCCAAGGCAGAATTTGGGGCATTTAGGGGCAATTCTAGGGGGATTTGGGATCCCCAGCACAGTATTTGGGGCATTTTGGGAATATTCTGGGATGATTTGGGGACCCGAGCACAGAATTTGGGGCATTCTGGGGCAATTCTGGCAGGATTTGGGGTCCCTGGAACAGATTTGGGGGCATTTAGGGCCTCAGGGACGCACTTAGGAGCATTTTAGGGCCATTCGGGGGGGATTTGGGGGCCCCAGACTTGAATTTGGGGCTTTTGAGGGGCAATTTTGGAGGAATTTGAGGTATTTGGGGGCAATTCTGGGGGGGATTGATATCCCCAGGGCAAATTTGGGGCATTTGGGGGCAATTCTGGGGGGCTTTGGAGTCCCTAGGACACATTTTGGGGTTCTTCTGGTGGGATTTGGCTTCCCTGGGCTGCAATTAGAAGCAATTCTGGGGAGATTTAGGGCCCCTGGAACAGAATCTGGGGCATTTTGGAGGAATTTCATAGAATCATAGAATCATAGAATCAGTAAGGTTGGAAAAGACCTTTAAGATCATCGAGTCCAACCGTCAATCCAACACACCATGCCCCCTACACCATGTCCCTAAGGGCCTCATCTACACGTCTTTTAAACACCTCCAGGGATGGTGACTCAACCACTTCCCTGGGCAGCCTGTTCCAAGGCCTGACCACTCTTTCAGTAAAAAAATTCCTCCTAATGTCCAGTCTAAACCTCCCCTGGCGCAACTTGAGGCCATTTCCTCTGTCCTATCGCTAGTTACTTGGGAGAAGAGACCAACACCCACCTCGCTACAACCTCCTTTCAGGTGTTGTAGAGCACGATGAGGTCTCCCCTCAGCCTCCTCTTCTCCAGCTAAACATCCCAGTTCCCTCAGCCGCCCTCATAAGACTTGTGCTCCAGGCCCTTCACCAGCCTCATTGCCCTCCTCTGGACACGCTCCAGCACCTCCATGTCCTTCTTGTAGTGAGGGGCCCAAAACTGAACACATATTCGAGGTGCAGCCTCACCAGTGCCGCGTACAGGGGCACGATCACCTCGCTAGTCCTGCTGGCCACACTATTTCTGATACAGGCCAGGATGCCATTGGCCTTCTTGGCCACCTAGGCACACTGCCAGCTCATGTTCAGCCGACTGTCAACCAGCACCCCCAGGTCCTTTTCCTCTGGGCAGCTTTCCAGCCACTCTTCCCCAAGCCTGTAGCGTTGCCTGGGGTTGTTGTGGCCAAAGTGCAGGACCCGGCACTTGGCCTTGTTGAACCTCATACAGTTGGCCTCAGCCCATTGATCCAGCCTGTCCAGGTCCCTCTGCAGAGCCTTCCCACCCTCCAGCAGATCAACACTCCCGCCCAGCTTGGTGTCGTCTGCAAACTTACTGAGGGAGCACTCGATCCTCTCGTCCAGATCGTTGATAAAGATATTGAACAAGACCGGCCCCAGTACTGAGCCCTGGGGAACACCGCTCATGACCGGCCGCCAACTGGATTTAACTCCGTTGACCACAACTCTCTGGGCTCGACCGTCCAGCCAGTTTTTTACCCAGCGAAGAGTGCACCTGTCTAGGCCGTGAGCCGCCAGCTTCTCTAGGAGAATGCTGTGGGAGACAGTGTCAAAGGCCTTACTGAAGTCCAGGTAGACCACATCCACAGCCTTTCCCTCATCCACTAGGCAGGTCACCTGGTCATAGAAGGAGATCAGGTTGGTCAAGCAGGACCTGCCTTCCATGAACCCATGCTGGCTGGGCCTGATCCCCTGGTTGTCCCAGACATGGCTCGTGAGCGCCCTCAAAACAAACCGCTCCATGATCTTCCCCGGCACCGAGGTCAGGCTGACCGGCCTGTAGTTCCCCGGATCCTCCTTCCGGCCCTTCTTGTAGATGGGGTCACATTGGCGAGCCTCCAGTCGTCCGGGACCTCCCCAGTTAACCAGGACTGCTGGTAAATGATGGAGAGCGGCTCGGCAAGCTCCTCCGCCAGCTCCCTCAGCACCCTCGGGTGGATCCCATCCGGCCCCATAGACTTGTGAGCGTCCAGGTGGCGTAGCAGCTCATTAACTTCTGCCTCATGGATTATGGGGGGTCTATCCTGCTCGTCGTCCTTGTCATCCAGCTCAGGGGGCTGAGTACCCTGAGGATAACTGCTCTGACTGCTAAAGACTGAGGCAAAGAAGGCATTGAGTACCTCAGCCTTATCCTCATCCCTGGTGGCAACGTTCCCCCCTGCATCCAATAGAGGATGAAGATTCTCCTTGGCTCTCCTTTTGTCATTAATATACTTGTAAAAGCATTTTTTGTTGTCTCTCACGACAGCAGCCAGGTTGAGTTCTAGCCGGGCTTTTGCCTTTCTAATTTCCTCTCTGCACTATCTAACGAGATCCTTGTACTGTTCTTGACTTGCCTGCCCCTTCTTCCACAAGTGATAAACTCTCCTTTTTTTCCTGAGTCCCAGCCAGAGCTCCCCGTTCAGCCAGGCCAGTCGCCTTCCCCGCCCGTTCTTCTTGCTGCACATGGGGACAGCCCGCTCCTGTGCCTTTAAGACTTCCTTCTTGAAGAAAGTCCAGCCTTCCTGGACCCCTTTGCCCTTCAGGACTGTCTCCCAAGGGACCCTCTCGACCAGCGTCCTGAGCAGGCCAAAGGCCCTCCGGAAGTCCATGGTAGCGGTTTTGCTGCCCCCCTCTTTACTTCACCAAGTATCAGAATTCTACCATTTCATGGTCGCTAAGCCCAAGCCGGCCTCCGACCACCACATCTCCACCAGTCCTTCTCTGTTTGTGAACAGCAGGTCAAGCGAGGCACCTCCCCTGGTGGGCTCGCTTACCAGCTGCGTCAGGAAGTTATCCTCCACACCCTCCAGGAACCTCCTCGACTGTTTCCTCTCCGCCGTGTGGTACTGCCAGCAGATGTCCGGAAAGTTAAAGTCCCCCACGAGAACAAGGGCTAGCGACTGGGAGACTTCTGCCAGCCTCTGGTAGAATATTTCGTCTGCCTCCTCATCCTGGCTAGGTGGTCTATAACAGACTCCCAGCAGGATATCTGCCTTGTTGGCCTTCCCCCTCATCCTTACCCACAAGCACTCGACCTCGTCATCACTACCATTGAGCTCTAGACAGTCGAAGCACTCCCTAACATACAGGGCTACCCCACCGCCTCTCCTTCCTCGCCTGTCCCTTCTGAAGAGCTTGTAGCCATCCATTGCAGCACTCCAATCATGAGACTCGTCCCACCATGTTTCCGTGATGGCGACTAAGTCATAGCTACCCCGCTGCACAATGGCTTCCAGCTCCTCCTCTTTGCCGCCCATGCTGCGTGCATTGGTATAGAGGCACTTGAGCTGGGCTGCCGATTTCTCCCCCGACATTGGCGTGCAGTCCCTAGGCTCTTCTCTAGTGAGCCTGGTTTTATCCCCTTCCCCCTTCGAACCTAGTTTAAAGCCCTCTCAATGAGCCCCGCCAACTCATACGCAAGAATCCTTTTCCCCCTGCGAGACAGCTGAACTCCGTCCATCGTCAGCAGGCCCGGTGCCGTGTAAACCTCCCCGTGGTCAAAGAAGCCAAAATTCTGCCGAAGGCACCAGCCCCTAAACCACGTGTTGATCCGATGAGTTTTCCTGTTCCTTTCAGTGTTCCGCCCTGCCACTAAAGGGATCGAGGAAAACACTACCTGTGCTCCCGATCCTCCCACCAGTTGCCCCAGCGCCCTGAAGTCCCTTTTGATCCCTTCGGGACTTCTCTCCGCAACCTCCTCACTGCCAGCCTGTATAACCAGTAGCGGGTTATATTTGAGGTGATTCTGGAGAATTTGGGGCATTGTGGGGCCGTTCCAAGGGAATTTGGGGTCCCCAGGGCAAATTATGGGCATCTGGGGGCAATTCTGGGGGGATTTAGGGCACCTGGAGTCAATTTTGGAGTATTTCGGGGCAATTCTGGGGGGATTTGGAGTCCTGGGATCCCGTTGGGGTGATTCCAGGGGGATTTAGAGTCCCTGAAGTTCATTTGGGGGGATTTTGGAGCAGTTCTGGGGGGATTTAAGGCATTTGGGGGCAATTCTGGCGGAATTTGGGGTCCCTGGATCAGAATTTTGAGCATTTTGGAGCGATTCTAGGGGGACTTTGTGTCCCCATCACAAATTAGGGGCATTTTTTGGCAATTCTGGGGGATTTAGGGCCCCTGGAGTCCATTTTGGGGTATTTTGGGGCAATTCTGAGTGGATTTGGGGTCCCTGGAGTGCATTTTGGGGGTATTTATGGGGGGATTTAGAGCCCCCAAGGTCCACTTGGGGGGATTTTGGGGCAATTCCAAGGGGATTTGTGGCTTCTGGGGTGCATTTAGGAGCATTTTAGGGACATTCTCAGGGGATTTGGTGTCCCCAGACCAGAATTTTGGGCTTTATGGGGCAATTCTGGGGGGATTTGAGGCATTTTGGGGCAATCCTGGGAGGTTTTGGGGTCCATGCATCAGAATTTTGGGCATTTTGGGGCAATTCTGGGGGGAATTGGTGTTCCCAGAGCAAATTAGGGACATTTGTGGGCAATTCTGGGGGGATTTGGGTTCCCCAGCCCAGAATTTGGGGCATTTTGAGGCAATTCTGGGGGGATTTGGGGTCTGCAGAGCAGATCTAGGGCTATTTTGTGGCAATTCTGAATAGATTTGGAGTCCCCAGCCCAGAATTTGGGGCATTTTGGGGCTATTCCAAGGGATTTGGGACCTGGGAGGGGACCCAAGCATCCAGCTCCCCACTCACACCAACCAACACCTCCCTGGATGCCTGGGTCCCACCTTGGCCACCCGTCCTTGCTCCAGCACCAGCTCCTGGGCCTTGATGTTCTTGTGTTCCTGCTCCTTCTCCTGCCATTTCTTGTGCCAGTAACGGATGTCCAGGGTGGGGCCCTTCTCTGGGGGAGAAGGGGGTCACAGGGAGACCCAGGCATCTGGGAGAAACCCCTGCCCCCACCCTGTCACCCCTCTGGTTCTGGGATCCCCCTCACCAAGGAATCCGGGCATCCGGGCACACACCTCCAGAAAGGGACCCAGGCGTCCGGGACCCCTATTTCTCCCCCCTCAATCTCACCCAGAGCCCCCCCAACCCCCTAAAAGGGGACCCAGGCGCCCAGGCCCCCCGGTCCCCCAAGAAGGGATCCCAACACCCACCCCTCCCCGCCAAAAGGGGACCCAGGCATCCCCATAGAAGCCACTCAGGTATTCCAGACCCCCTATTTCTCCTTCTCAAGATCAACCCAGGTCCCTCAAAACCCCTCCCCAGGAGGGACCCAGGCATCTGGGACCCCCCAAAAAGGGACCCAGGTGTCCAGGGACCCCCCCAAAAAAGGGACCCCAGCACCCAGGCTCACCCCGGCCCCGCAGGCAGTACCACTCCCGAATGGCCTTGGCCGTCTTCTCAGTGATGTTGACGCAGTCGCCTTGGAACCACTCGTTGCAGTTGTTGCACCCGCTGCGGGGGAGGGGAGCACCTCAGCCAAGGGACCCAGACGCCCGGGACCCCCCCACCCCCCCGCATAAGGGACCCAGGTGTCTAAAGAAGCCCCATAAAGAGGAACCCAGTAATCCAGGGGGGACCCAGGCATCGAGGACTCCCCCACCCTCCCCCATAAGGGACCCAGGCATCCAGTAGAGGCCCCAGGAGTCCGGGGAAGGGACCCAGGCATCTGGGGAAGCCCCATAAGGAGGAACCCAGGAATCGGGGGGACCCAGGCATCTGGGGAGGGGACCCAGGCAACCCGAGGCTCACGTGTGCTTCCCGCAGGTGTATGCGCTCTTCGGTGATGTCCAGACCAGGTCCTCTAGTCTGGTGTACTGTGTAATGGCCCATATAACGTGGGACTGAAACCAAGAACTTCTGACAGACTAGCACAGACCTTTGAAAAATGTACCTAGCCGGGATACACAGATTTCATTTCACTTCCATGGTTCACTTTATTGACAAGGGCCAAATTTAAATAAAATGCAGAAATCACAAGAATTCAGTCCTCAGGCAGTGAAAAGAAATCTGAGAAACTGTTCAGGAAACTATTCTCTTGAAACAAATGCATTTTTCATGAAGCAAAATGAGAAGATAGTATTTGCTGTTGGGAACTTTGAACTGTCTTTGCCCTTATCCTCAGAATATTCAAAGAAGCAGATGCATTCACCCAACAGCATCATCAACTTCGGGCACTGGAATAAAAACGCTGTAGGACATTTCTAAAGGGACTCAATGTTTTTTCTCTCTTGGAAGAGCTCAACTCTGCAGCATAAGCAAACGTTTGCATTTCAGGTCACTGTATCTGACTTACTCTTCTCCATATCTTAGGCATTGTAGGAAGCAATAATCATCACGAACAGTGCCTACCCACACTCAAATTATTAATTGCAATCATAGATGAATTTTCCAATATTGCTTCAAATAAAGTGTGAATACATTTCACATTAATCTGTATCTGAAAAATAGCTCATGAATAATTCATTCAATGATAATTCCTCCAATCAATCAGAGAGTGATTTAAATACATTTTATTAGTGTTGGACTAACTGTTCATTATTGCTTCACTGAATTGCATGTGAGAAAATGTCAAAATTGTTCCAAACTCTTCTATTAGCTAGCAACTAAAATTATTCTTGCACCAGAATTTCCTACTCAAGGAAAAAAAAATCAGACTGGCTGCATAAAAATTCCCTACTGCTATCCAAATACACACACACACATATATATAAAAAAATAAATAAATACCTATCTCTGAGGGAGAATAGGAGGTCTGTCCCACTTAGAGATGCAAACTCAGTGAGAGAAAGAAGCATCCCAAATCTAATCTCATCCAAACAAACCCCAAGCTTTTGTACGCACATCTTCTGGTTGTGGTTTTGAAAGTTTACCCCTTGGAGCATACCTGGCAGCAGATGAAAGTGGTAAGTGCTCCAAATCCATTTCATGTAATCGCAACTGTGACCTCCCTGCCACTGTCCTCTAGGAAAGAGTCTGAGACATGCCACGTGAGGAAAGTTGAAACCAAGTTGATTATTCATTTGTGTTATAATC
>JAJKFH010002558.1:0-17351 GCA_023333565.1 Puffinus mauretanicus | reverse complement strand
ATAGGGCTGGAACTGAGATAGCCAGGAATCAAGGCTAATGCTGGCCCTCACCTTCCGTTTGCAGTCCCTAGGCAGCCCCACCAACACCGGGGCTCTCTGTCTGTTCTCCCTCCTAACCTCAACCTAGCCCTGACCCTCACCAGGACCAAGCTCCGAAGCGGCCATTCTCCACATAGGGCTGGCACTGAGATAGCCACGAATCAAGGCTAATGCTGGCCCTCACCTTCCGTTTGCAGTCACTAGGCAACCCCACCAACACCGGGGCTCTCTGTCTGTTCTCCCACCTAACCTCAACCTAGCCCTGACCCTCACCAGGGCCAAGCTCCGAAGCGGACATTCTCCACATAGGGCTGGCACTGAGATAGCCACGAATCAAGGCTAATGCTGGCCCTCACCTTCCGTTTGCAGTCCCTAGGCAGCCCCACCAACACCGGGGCTCTCTTTCTGATCTCCCTCCTAACCGCAACCTAGCCCTGACCCTCACCAGGGCCAAGCTCCGAAGCGGACATTCTCCACATAGGGCTGGCACTAAGGGAGCCAGGAACCAAGGCTGATGCTGGCCCTCACGGTCTCTTGGCAGCCGCTTCTCAGCCCCACCAACAGCGGGGCTCTCTGTCTGTTCTCCCACTTAGCCTCGACATATCTCTTACCCTCATCAAGGCAAAGCTCGGAAGCGGCCACCCTCCACGTGGAGCTTGGCACTGAGGTAGTCAGGAATCAAGGTTGATGCTTGTCCTCACGATCACTTCGCAGCCCCGTCTCAGCCCCACCAATACCAGGGCTCTGTGTCTCTGCTCGCACCTAACAGCGTTCTATCCCTTAACCTCATCGGCGCCAAGCTCCAAAGCGACCACTCTGCATGTGGGGCTTAGGCACTTAGGTAGCCACGAATCAGGGTTGATGCTGGACCTCAGGATCACTACGCAGCCCATTCTCAGCCCCACCAACACCGGGGCTCTCTGTCTGTTCTCCCACCTAACCTCAACCTAGCCCTGACCCTCACCAGGGCCAAGCTCCGAAGCGGACACCCTCCACATGGGGCTTGGCACTAAGGGAGCCAGAAATCAAGGTTGATTCTGGCCCTCACCTTTCCTTGGTAGCCCCACCAAATCCGAGGCTCTGTCTCTGATCTCCCACTTATGCTCGACATATCCCTTACCCTCATCTGGGCAAAGCTCCGAAGCGGCCACGATCCATATAGGGCTTGGCACTGAATAGCCAGGTCTCGCGGATATTGCTGGCCCTCACCTTCCTTGGTAGCCCCACCAACACCGGGGCTCTCTGTCTGTTCTCCCACCTAACCTCAACCTAGCCGTAACCCTCACCAGGGGCAAGCTCCGAAGCGGCCACCCTCCACATGGGGCTTGGCACTAAGGGAGACAGAAATCAAGGTTGATGCTGGCCCTCACCTTTCCTTGGTAGCCCCACCAAATCCGAGGCTCTGTCTCTGTTCTTCCACTTATCCTCGACATATCCCTTACCCACATCAGGGTAAAGCTCCGCAGCGGCCGTTCTCCACATAGGGCTGGCACTGAGATAGCCACGAATCAAGGCTAATGCTGGCCCTCACCTTCCGTTTGCAGTCCCTAGGCAGCCCCACCAACACCGGGGCTCTCTGTCTGTTCTCCCTCCTAACCTCAACCTAGCCCTGACCCTCACCAGGGCCAAGCTCCGAAGCGGCCATTCTCCACATAGGGCTGGCACTGAGATAGCCACGAATCGAGGCTAATGCTGGCCCTCACCTTCCGTTTGCAGTCCCTAGGCAGCCCCACCAACACCGGGGCTCTCTGTCTGTTCTCCCACCTAACCTCAACCTAGCCCTGACCCTCACCAGGGCAAAGCTCCGAAGCGGCCATTGTCCACATAGGGCTGGCACTGAGATAGCCACGAATCAAGGCTAATGCTGGCCCTCACCTTCCGTTTGCAGTCCCTAGGCAGCCCCACCAACACGGGGGCTCTCTGTCTGTTCTCCCACCTAACCTCAACCTAGCCCTGACCCTCACCAGGGCCATGCTCCGAAGCGGACATTCTCCACATAGGACTGGCACTGAGATAGCCAGGAACCAAGGCTGATGCTGGCCCTCACGGTCTCTTGGCAGCCGCTTCTCAGCCCCACCAACACCGGGGCTCTCTGTCTGTTCTCCCATTTAGCCTCGACATATCTCTTACCCTCATCAAGGCAAAGCTCGGAAGCGGCCATCCTCCACGTGGAGCTTGGCACTGAGGAAGTCAGGAATCAAGGTTGATGCTTGTTCTCAAGATCACTTCGTAGCCCCGTCTCAGCCCCACCAATACCAGGGCTCTGTCTCTCTGCTCGCACCTAACAGCGACCTATCCCTTAACCTCATCGGCGCCAAGCTCCAAAGCGACAACTCTGCATGTGGGGCTTAGGCACTTAGGTAGCCACGAATCAGGGTTGATGCTGGACCTCAGGATCACTACGCAGCCCATTCTCAGCCCCACCAACACCGGGGCTCTCTGTCTGTTCTCCCACCTAGCCTCAACCTAGCCCTGACCCTCACCAGGGCCAAGCTCCGAAGCGGCCACCCTCCACATGGGGCTTGGCACTAAGGGAGCCAGAAATCAAGGTTGATGCTGGCCTCACCTTTCCTTGGTAGCCCCACCAAATCCGAGGCTCTGTCTCTGTTCTCCCACTTATCCTCGACATATCCTTTACCCTCATCAGGACAAAGCTCCGCAGCGGCCGTTCTCCACATAGGGCTGGCACTGAGATAGCCACGAATCAAGGCTAATGCTGGCCCTCACCTTCCGTTTGCAGTCCCTAGGCAGCCCCACCAACACCGGGGCTCTCTGTCTGTTCTCCCAGCTAACCTCAACCTAGCCCTGACCATCACCAGGGCCAAGCTCCGAAGCGGCCGTTCTCCACATAGGGGTGGCACTGAGATAGCCACGAATCAAGGCTAATGCTGGCCCTCACCTTCCGTTTGCAGTCCCTAGGCAGCCCCACCAACACCGGGGCTCTCTGTCTGTTCTCCCACCCAACCTCAACCTAGCCCTGACCCTCACCAGGGCCAAGCTCCGAAGCGGCCACCCTCCACATGGGGCTTGGCACTAAGGGAGCCAGAAATCAAGGTTGATGCAGGCCCTCACCTTTCCTTGGTAGCCCCACCAAATCCGAGGCTCTGTCTCTGTTCTTCCACTTATCCTCGACATATCCCTTACCCTGATCAGGGCAAAGCTCCGCAGCGGCCGTTCTCCACATAGGGCTGGCACTGAGATAGCCAGGAACCAAGGCTGATGCTGGCCCTCACGGTCTCTTGGCAGCCGCTTCTCAGCCCCACCAACACCGGGCCTCTCTGTCTGTTCTCCCACCTAACCTCAACCTAGCCCTGACCCTCAGCAGGGCCAAGCTCCGAAGCGGCCACCCTCCACATGGGGCTTGGCACTAAGGGAGCCAGGATTCAAGGTTGATGCTGGCCCTCACCTTTCCTTGGTAGCCCCACCCAAATCCTGCAGGTTCTGTCTCTGTTCTCCTACTTCATTCACGACATATCCCTTTACCCTCATCAGGGCAAGTCTGAGGCCGCTCTCCATAGGGCTGGCACTGAGATAGCTACTTAATCAAGCACGCTGGTCTCCTCACTCACAGAAGTCCCTAGGCAGCCCTGCACCAACACTGGGCTCTCTGTCTGTTCTCCCTCCTAACAGCAACTCCAGCCTCTGACTCCCTCACTCAGGCTAAGTCTGCTGCCATTCTCCTCCATAGGGCTGGTAATTGAGATAGCTAATGTAATCAAGGCCATTCTCACCTTCCGTTTGCAGTCCCTAGGCAGCCCCACCAACACCGGGGCTCTCTGTCTGTTCTCGCACCTAACCTCATCCTAGCTGACCCTCACCAGGGCTAAACTCCGAAGCGGCCACCCTCCACGTGGAGCTTGGCACTAAGGGAGCCAGAAATCAAGGTTGATGCTGGCCCTCACCTTTCCTTGGTAGCCCCACCAAATCCGAGGCTCTGTCTCTGTTCTCCCACTTATCCTCGGCATATCCCTTACCATCATCAGGGCAAAGCTCCGAAGTGGCCATTCTCCACATAGGGCTGGCACTGAGAGAGCCACGAATCAAGGTTGATGCTGGTCCTCACGATCACTTGGCAACGCCGTCTCAGCCCCACCAATACCTGGGCTCTGTGTCTCTGCTCGCACCTAACAGCGACCTATCCCTTAACGTCATCGCCGCCAAGCTCCGAAGCGACCACTCTTCATGTGGGGCTTAGGCACTTAGGTGGCCACGAATCAGGGTTGATGCTGGACCTCACCTTTCCTTGGTAGCCCCACCAAATCCGAGGTTCTGTCTCTGTTCTCCCACTTATCCTCGACATATCCCTTACCCTCATCAGGGCAAAGCTCCGAAGCGGCCATTCTCCACATGGGGCTCAGGCACAGACTTGGCCAGGAATGAAGGCTGATGCTGGCCCTCACGATCTCTTGGCAGCCCCTCCTCAGCCCCACCAACCCCTGCTTCCTTCTCTTTGGTCTCTTCCACCTAAACATCAACCTGCATCTTACCTTCATCACAGCCAGGCTCTGAAACGTCTACCCACTAGATGGCGCTCCAACACAGAGGGAACCAAGATGACTGTTGTTCGTTGCCCTCGCCTGCCCTGGCCGCCCTTTGAGGTCCCCACCAACACCGGGGCTATGCGCTTGCCTTAGCACTCAGCCATCAACCTTGCCGCAGCTCAACTGCAAAGCAGACAAGCGCCCCGTCGAGATCCCACACACATTTAGCCAGGACTGAAATATGTTCGCGGCGCTCACCTTCCCTTTACAGCCCCTTCTCAGCTGCCCAGCACCCAGCCATCTCCAGCACCGCAAATGCGCAACATCCAGCACACCTAGCAGCCCTTGGGATCATTGGCAGTGCTTGGTGCTGGGCATGGGTCGGTGCTGGGTCGCGGGGGTACTGTGTGCTAGGCCCTGAGTGGCGTGGGTTCTGGACAGGTCTGGGTGCTGCGGTTGCTGGGTGTTGGGCATATCTGGGTGCTCGACATGTCCCTTTGCTGGGCACTGGGAGGATTTGGTGCTGGGAATGGGCAGGTGATGATCGTGTCTGGGTGGTGGATGCTGGCTACAGGCAGTGCTGGGCACTGGGAGGATTTGGTGCTGGGAATGGGCAGGTGATGATCGTGTCTGGGTGGTGGATGCTGGCTACAGGCAGTGCTGGGCACTGGCTGCGCTGGGTGCTGGTCACTGGGGGTACTGGGTTCTAGGCACTGGGCGTGCGGGGTGCTGGACATCTCTGAGTGCTGAGCATGTCCAAGTGATGGGTCGTGGGCACTGGGACTGCTGGGCAGTGGGGTGCTGGGGACTATGCATATCAGGGTGCTGGGCATGCCTGTGGACTGAGTGCTTGGTGCTGGGTTCTGGATGCTGGCTGGTGGGCATTGTCTGTGTGCTGGTTATTGGGCACTGGCGGTGGTAGGCATGGGAGTGCTTGTTGCTGGGCATTTTCTGATCCTGGCTGTTGGGGGCGCTGAGCACTGGACATGTCTGGGTGATGGATGGAGGGAGTTTTGGGTGCTGGGCACTAGGGGTGCCGGCTAGTGGGTATGTCCGTGTGCTGGGCATGTCCATATGCCGGATGCTGTGTGCTGGGGATGCTGGGCACTGGGGTTAGTGGGTGCTGTGCACTGGGGTTGCTGGGTGCTGGGCGGCGCAAGTGCTGGGGGCTGGGTACTATGCATAAGCGGGTGCAGGGTATGTCTTGCTGCTGGATGGTGGGTTCTGGGCCTACTGGGAGCTGGGGGTATAGGGTGCTGGGCACTGGGGTTGCTGGGTGCTGAGTCCTGTGGGTGCTGGTTGCTGGGCCCTGGGAGTGCGGGGTACTATGCATAAGCAGGTGCAGGGTATGTCTTGCTGCTGGGTGCTGGGGGTATTGGGTGTTGGCCACTGGGGTGTTGGGTGCTGGGCATGTCCTCGTCCTTGGCATGACTGATGCTGGGCACTGGGGGTGCTGGCTGCTGGGAGCTAGGGGTGCTGGCTGTGGGCAGTTCAGTTGCTGGACATGACCAGGTGCTGGGCGTGTCCAGGTGCTGGGCATGTGCGGATGCTGTGTGCTCGGCACTTGGGGTTCTGGGTGGTGGGCAGTGAGGGTGCTGGACACTGGGGATGCTGGCTGTTGTGGTGCTGGGTGCTGGGCACTGGGGCTGCTGAGTGGTGGGCATGTCCAGGTGCTGTTTGTTGGCGGTTGGGGTGCTGGGTTGTGCGCCTGTCCGGGAGTTAGTGCTGGGCCCTGGGGGTGCTGTGTATGTCCGAGTGCTGGCCATGTCTGGATGCTGGGTAAAGGGGTTCTGGGGCTGTGGGGGTGTTGGGTATGCTGGTTTCTGGGCACTGGGGAGGTGCTGGCTGCGAGACCTGTATGGTGGTGGGTGTTTGGTGTACTGGGTGCAGGGCACTGGGCGCGCTGGGTGCTGGGCATGTCTGGGTGCTATGTGCTGATCACTGGGGATGTTGGGGGCTGGTTTGCTGTGTTCTGGTGTGTAGCGTGCTGGGCATGTCCAGGTGCTGGGTACTGGGCGCTGGTGGGGGTGGTCCCAGGGGGTGCTGTATGCTGGGCCTGTCCGGGGGGTGGGTGTTGGGCAGTGGGGTTGCTGGGTGCTGGGAATGTGCGGGTGCTGGGGGCTGGCCCCTGAGGTTGCTGGGGGCTGGGCACTCGGGTTGCTGGGTGCTGGCTGGTGCGGTTGCGGGGCCCTGGTATTGCTGGGTACTATGCATAACTGAGTGCAGGGTATCTCTTGGTGCTGGAGGTACTGGGTGCTGGGCATATCCGGTGCTGGGTCTGTGCTCTGGAGTTGCTGGGTTCTGTGCTCTGGGGGTGCTTGTTTCTTGGCACGTGCGTGTGCTGTGTGCTCTGCCCTGGTTGTGCTGGCTATGTGTGGGTGTTGGGCAGTGTGGGTGCTGTGTGGTGGGCGCTGGGCATGTCTGGGTGCTGGGTGATGGGCACTGGAGGTTCTGGGCGATGGGGAGCAGGGAAGCTGCCTGCTAGGCATGTCTGAGTGCTGGGCATGTCCGGGTGCTGGGTACTGTGCGCTGGCAGTGGTGGGCGGTGGTGGTGCTGGGTGCTGGGCATGTCCGGGTGCTAGACAATGGCGGTGCTGGGTGCTTGCGCTGGGGGTGATGGTCTTTGGGTGTGCTGGGTGCTGGGCATGTCCCTGTGCTGGGTGGTGGGGGTGCTGGGCATGTGCGGGTGTTGGTTGCCGGGCCCTGGGTGTACTGGGTGCTGGACGCTGGGGTGGTTGGTTTCTGGGCGCTGGGGGTGCTGGGTTCTGTGCCCCTGTGTTGCTGGGTGCTGAGCATGTCCGGGTGCTGGCCATGTCTAAGTGCAGCGTGCTGGGCACTGGGTGCTGGGGGTGCTGGATGCTGAGTGTTGGGTATGCCGGTTTCCGGGCACTGGGCGGAAGTGTGTGAGACCTGTGGGGGTGTTGTATGGTGGGTGTTTGGGGTGCTGAGTGCTGCAGGTGCTGGGCATGTCCAGGTGCTATGTGCTGATCACTGGGGTTCTTGGGGGCTGGTTTGCTGTGTTCTGGTGTGTTGGGCGCTGGGCATGTTTGTCTGGGTGCTGGGCATGTCTGGGTGCTGGGTACTGGGAACTGGCAGTGTTGGGGCGGTGCGGGTGCTGTGTGCTGGGCATGTCGGGGTGCTGGGTACTGGGCAGTGGGAGTGCTGGGTGCTAGGTACTGGGGGTGCTGGGCCCTGGCATTGCTGGGTAATATGCAAAACTGAGTGCAGGGTATGTCTTGGTGCTGGATGCTTGGTGCTGGAGGTACCGGGTGCTGGGCATATGCAGTGCTGGGTGTTGGGCATATGCGGTGCTGGGTGGCTGTGCTGGGGTTGCTGGGTGCTGTGCTGTGAGGGTGCTGGATTCCTGGCACGTGCGTGTACTGTGTGCTGGGCCCTGGTTGTGCCGGGTATGTGTGGGTGCTGGGTGTTGGGCACTGGGGGTGGTGGTGCTAGGTGCTGGGCATGTCTGGGTGCTGAGCAATGGTGGTGCTGGGTGCTTGGCGCTGGGGGTGGTGGTCCCTGGGGCTGCTGTGTGCTGGGCACGTCGGGGTGCTGGGTTTTGGGCGGTGGGGGTGCTGGGTGCTGGGCGTGTGCGTGTGTTGGTTGCTGGACCCTGGCGTGCTGGGCGCTGGGGCTATCGGTTACTGGGTGCTGGGGGTGCTGGGTTCAATGCAGCGTATGCAGGTCCTGGGCAGTGGGTGTGCTGGAAGCTGGGTGTTGGGTATGCTGGTTCCTGCCACTGCGGGTGCTGGGTGTGAGACTTGTGGGCGTGCTGGATGGTGGGTGTTTGGTGTGCACCCTCACTGCCCACTACCCAGAACCCCAAGTGCCGAGCACACAGCATCCGGATGCGCCCAGCACCTGCACACGCCCAGCACCCACAAGACCCAACAACCAGCACCTGGTCATGACCAGTACCTGCAAATGCCCACAGCCAGCACCCCTAGCTCCCCGCACCCAGCACTCCCAGGGCCCAGCACTCATTCCCGGACATGCGCACAACCCAGCACACCCACCGCCAACACACAGCATCGAGACATGCCCAGCACCCAGCAGCCCCAGTGCCCAGCATCCACCAGCAAGACATACCCTGCACCCAATTATGCATGGTACCCAGCACTCCCAGGGCCCAGCAACCAGTAGCCCCAGTACCTCGGCTCGCTTCTGTAATTCTACACAATGAAGACTTGTGGCTTAGAAGTTAGGTAACTAGCAGGTGTGGTGTTTGCAGGTGTGTAGAATTGTAGTCGAAATCGTGTCTCCTGGAAGCATTGTTAGACTCTAGTGAAGAGTAACCTTGGAAACGAGAACCGTAAACAAACGTGGTCCAGACGCGGCTCGGAGACAAACCTCGACCTTACAAGGAAAGAAAGGAACAGGTTCACGAAGAGTTCACTACCCCGCCGACCACCAGAGACCACCCGAGACCCTCAAGGAGACCCTAAAGGTTTTAGTGCGCATGTGTCTAGGATGATGTAATATTATAATCGGTTCTCGGAAATTTAAGGAATATTTAAGAAATTTAAGGAATATTTAAGAGAAACTTAAAATATGTATGAGAAGCATGGATACAAACAGAAAGGTGATTAGACCCGGTGTGCTTCATTTGTGGCAAGTCCACCGAGCACCCAGGCCTGAATAAAACAATCTCTCTCCTGAGCGTGTGGAATTGGTTCCTTCCACGCCAGGCAGGAATCCGCTTTTCGGACAACACCTAGCCCCCAGCACCCGCACCAGCAGCACCAGCAAGCCCAGTGCCCAGCACGCAGCAACCTCAGGGCCCAGCACCCAGCCATGCCCGCCACCCGGACATGAACAGCACCCAGCACCCCCAGCGCCCAGAAACCAACACACGCACACACCCAGCACCCAGCACGCCCACTGCCCAAAACCCAGCAGCCCAACATGCCCAGCACACAGCACCACCACCGCCCACCACCCCCACCGCCCAGTACCCAGCACCCACACATGCCCAGCACCCAGACACGCCCAGCAGGCAGCTTCTCTGCTGCCCACCGCCCAGCATCCCGACCGCCCAGCACCCAGGGCCCGCCACACAGCACCCACACTGCCCAACACCCAGCACCCACACATACCCGGCACAACCAGGGCCCAGCACACAGCACACGCACGTGCCAGGAATCCAGCACCCTCACAGCACAGCACCCAGCAACCCCAGCACAGCCACCCAGCACCGCATATGCCCAGCACCTAGCACCGCATATGCCCAGCACCCATTACCTCCAGCACCAGGCACCCAGCACCAAGACATACCCTGCACTCAGTTATGTGTAGTACCCAGCAATACCAGGGCCCAGCACCCCAGTACCTAGCACCCAGCACTCCCACTGCCCAACACCCACCACCCGGACGTGCCCAGCACACAGCACCCCCACTGCCCCACACAGCCAGCGCCCAGTACCCAGACATGCCCAGCACCCAAACATGCCCAGCACTCAACACACCACCGCCCAGATCCCAGCAAACCAGCCCCCAACATCTCCAGCGATCAGCACATAGCACGCGGACATGCCCAGCACCCAGCACCCGCAGCGCTCAGCACCCACCACCCCCAGTGCTCTGTACCCAGCACACCAAACACCCACCATCCAGCACCCCCACACATCTCACACCCAGCACCCCCAGTGCCCAGCAACCAGCATACCAACACCCACCATCCAGCTCCCCCACCACCCAGCACCCCCAGTGCCCAGTCCCCGCACCCAGACATGCCCAGCACCCGGACATACACAGCACTCAGCACTGTCCTGCTTCCGGCTGGGACAGAGTTAACTTTCTTCCCAGTAGCTTGGGGGGTGGGCTGGCTTTTGGGTTTGGTGTGAGAGGAGCCTTGATGGCCCCTTAACGCTTTGGCTGTTGCTGGGCGGTGCTTGCACCGGGAGACTTTTGTTCTCTCTTTTCGGCCTCCCACAGGAAGCTCGGGGGAGGGGGTTGGGGGGGCGGGGGGTGGGGAGCACATCCGGGGTAGTTGACCTAGCTGGGCAATGGGGTATTCTATTGCATGTGACATCATGCTCAGAATAAAAAAAGGGAGGGGGCGGGGGGGGAACGACTCCCCCCCCCTCCCCCTAGTTCATGACACGCGGTCGGCAGCGGTGAGCAGTTGCATTCTGCATTGCCTGCTTTGTATCGTCTGTTGTTGTTGTTGTTCTCATTGTTATTATTACTGTTCTACTTCGTTTTATTTCAATCATTAAACTGTTTTTATCTCAACCCGGGAGCTTTCCTACTTGTGCCCTCCCGATTCTCTCCCCCATCCCACGGGGTGGGGGGGGAGGAGAGCCAGCGGCTGCGTGGGGTTTATTTGCAGGCTGGGGTTAAACCACGACATGCACCCATCATACCCTCCACCCAGCACCCCCATGGCCCAGCACTCATTCCCGGACATGCGCACAACCCAGCACACCCACTGCCAACACACAGCCCCTGGACATGCCCAGCACCCAGCAGCCCCAGCACCCAGCATCCAGCAGCAAGAGATACCCTGCACCTGCTTATGCATAATACCCAGCACTCCCAGGGCCCAGCAACCAGCACTTAGCCCCCAGCACCCACACCAGCCAGCACCCAGCAAGGCCGGTGCCCAGCACCCAGCAACCTCAGGGCCCAGAACCCAGCAGCCAGCCATTGCCCAGCACCCGGACATACCCAGCAACCCCAGTGCACAGAACCCAGAAGCCCCAGTGCCCAGAAACCAACCACCCCAGTGTCCAGCACCCAGTACACCCAGGGCCCAGCAACCAACACCCGCACATGCCCAGCACCCCCACCACCCAGCACACCCAAACACCATCACCCCCAGCGCCAAGCACCCAGCACTGCCATTGCCTAGCACCGGGACGTGCCCAGCACCCAGTACCACCACCACCAGTGCACAGTACCAAGCACCCGGATATGCCCAGCACTGAGACATTCCTAGAAGGCAGCTTCCCTGCTCCCCATCGCCCAGGACCTCCAGTGCCCAGCACCGGGACATGCCCAGCACCCACACTGCCCAACACCCAGCACCCACACATACCCAGCACAACCAGGGCCCAGCACATGCACATGCCAGGAATCCAACACCCCCAGAGCACAGCACCCAGCAAACCCAGAGCACACACCTAGCACCGGATATGGCCAGCACCAGGACATACCCTCCACTCAGTTATGCATAGTACCAAGCAATGCCAGGGCCCAGCACCCCCAGTACCTAGCACTCAGCACTCCCACCACCCAATACCCACCACCGGACATACCTAGCAGCCCCACTGCCCGTGCCCAGCACCCAGACGTGCCCAGCACCCAAACATGCCCAGCGCCCAACACACCAGAAAGCAGCAAACCAGCCCCCACCATCCCCAGTGATCTGCACATAGCACCCAGCACACGCTGCGCTCAGCACCCACCACCCCCAGTGCCCAGAAACCAGCATACCTAATGCCCAGCATCCAGTACCACCACCCCCCAGCACCCCAACTGCCCAGTACCCGCACGCGGATATGCCCAGCACCCGAACATACACAGTACCCCTAGGACCCAGCACTCAGAACTCCAGCGCACTGCACTGTCCTGCTTCCGGCTGGGACAGAGTTAACTTTCTTCCCAGTAGCTTGGGGGGTGGGCTGGCTTTTGGGTTTGGTGTGAGAGGAGCCTTGATGGCCCCTTAATGCTTTGGCTGTTGCTGGGCGGTGCTTGCACCGGGAGACTTTTGTTCTCTCTTTTCGGCCTCCCACAGGAAGCTCGGGGGAGGGGGTTGGGGGGGCGGGGGATTGGGGGGGCGGGGGGGTGGGGTGGGGAGCACATCCGGGGTAGTTGACCTAGCTGGGCAATGGGGTATTCTATTGCATGTGACATCATGCTCAGAATAAAAAAAGGGAGGGGGCGGGGGGGGAACGACTCCCCCCCCCTCCCCCTAGTTCATGACACGCGGTCGGCAGCGGTGAGCAGTTGCATTCTGCATTGCCTGCTTTGTATCGTCTGTTGTTGTTGTTGTTCTCATTGTTATTATTACTGTTCTACTTCGTTTTATTTCAATCATTAAACTGTTTTTATCTCAACCCGGGAGCTTTCCTACTTGTGCCCTCCCGATTCTCTCCCCCATCCCACGGGGTGGGGGGGGAGGAGAGCCAGCGGCTGCGTGGGGTTTATTTGCAGGCTGGGGTTAAACCACGACATGCACCCATCATACCCTCCACCCAGCACCCCCATGGCCCAGCACTCATTGCCGGACATGCGCACAACCCAGCACACCCACCGCCAACACACAGCCCCTGGACGTGCCCAGCACCCAGCAGCCCCAGTGCCCAGCACCGCATTGCCCAGCATCCCCAGCGCCCAGCACCCTCACTGCCCACCACCCAGAACAACAAGTGCCAAGCACACAGCATCTGGACATGCCCAGCACCGGGACACACCCAGCACCCACAAGACCCAGCACCCGGTCATGACCAGCAACTGGAAATGCCCACAGCCAGCACCTCTAGCTCCCAGCAGCCACCAACCCCAGTGCCTAGCACTCAGCACCCAGTCGTGCCAAGCACTCGGACTTGCCCAGCACCCAACACCCCAGTGCTCAGCACCCCGCACCCGGTCGTGTCCAGGGCCCACCACACAGCACCCACACTGCCCAACACCCAGCACCCACACATACCCGGCACAACCAGGGCCCAGCACACAGCCCACGCACGTGCCAGGAATCCAGCATCCCCAGAGCACAGCACCCAGCCACCCCAGCACAGCCACCCAGCACCGCATATGCCCAGCAGGAAGCACCGCATATGCCCAGAACCCAGCACCCAGTAGCTCCAGCACCAGGCACCCAGCACCAAGACATACCCTGCACTCAGTTATGCAGAGTACCCAGCAATACCAGGGCCCAGCACCCCAGTACCTAGCACCCAACACTCCCACTGCCCAACACCCACCACCCGGACATGCCCAGCACACAGCACCCCCACCACCCCACACCGCCAGCGCCCACTATGCAGCACCCAGAAATGCCCAGCACCCAACACACCAGAACGCAGCAAACTGGCCCCCAACATCCCCACTGATCAGCACATAGCACCCGGAATGTCCAGCACCCGCAGCGCTCAGCACCCAGCACCCTCAGGGCCCAGCAGCCAGCACCACAGTAACCAGCATCCCCAGCGCCCAGCACCCGGTCATGCCAAGCACCTGGACATGCCCAGCACCAAGCACGCCTGTGCCCAGCACACAATAGCCCCAGCACCCAGTAGCCCCAGCACCCAGCATCCAGCAGCAAGAGATACCCTGCACCCGCTTACGCATAGTACCCAGCACCCACAGCGCTCAGCAGCCAGCATCCCCAGTGCTCTGCACCCAGCACACCAGACACCCACCATCCAGCACCCCCACACATCTCACACCCAGCACCCCCAGTGCCCAGTCCCCGCACCCAGACATGCCCAGCACCCGGACATACACAGCACTCAGCACTGTCCTGCTTCCGGCTGGGACAGAGTTAACTTTCTTCCCAGTAGCTTGGGGGGTGGGCTGGCTTTTGGGTTTGGTGTGAGAGGAGCCTTGATGGCCCCTTAACGCTTTGGCTGTTGCTGGGCGGTGCTTGCACCGGGAGACTTTTGTTCTCTCTTTTCGGCCTCCCACAGGAAGCTCGGGGGAGGGGGTTGGGGGGGCGGGGGGTTGGGGGGGGGGGGTGGGGAGCACATCCGGGGTAGTTGACCTAGCTGGGCAATGGGGTATTCTATTGCATGTGACATCATGCTCAGTATAAAAAAAGGGAGGGGGCGGGGGGGGAACGACTCCCCCCCCCCTCCAGTTCATGACACGCGGTCGGCAGCGGTGAGCAGTTGCATTCTGCATTGCCTGCTTTGTATCGTCTGTTGTTGTTGTTGTTCTCATTGTTATTATTACTGTTCTACTTCGTTTTATTTCAATCATTAAACTGTTTTTATCTCAACCCGGGAGCTTTCCTACTTGTGCCTCCCGATTCTCTCCCCCATCCCACGGGGTTGGGGGGGAGGAGAGCCAGCGGCTGCGTGGGGTTTATTTGCAGGCTGGGGTTAAACCACGACATGCACCCATCATACCCTCCACCCAGCACCCCCATGGCCCAGCACTCATTGCCGGACATGCGCACAACCCAGCACACCCACCGCCAACACACAGCCCCTGGACGTGCCCAGCACCCAGCAGCCCCAGCACCCAGCATCCAGCAGCAAGAGATACCCTGCACCTGCTTATGCATAATACCCAGCACTCCCAGGGCCCAGCAACCAGCACTTAGCCCCCAGCACCCACACCAGCCAGCACCCAGCAAGGCCGGTGCCCAGCACCCAGCAACCTCAGGGCCCAGAACCCAGCAGCCAGCCATTGCCCAGCACCCGGACATACCCAGCAACCCCAGTGCACAGAACCCAGAAGCCCCAGTGCCCAGAAACCAACCACCCCAGTGTCCAGCACCCAGTACACCCAGGGCCCAGCAACCAACACCCGCACATGCCCAGCACCCCCACCACCCAGCACACCCAAACACCATCACCCCCAGCGCCAAGCACCCAGCACTGCCATTGCCTAGCACCGGGACGTGCCCAGCACCCAGTACCACCACCACCAGTGCACAGTACCAAGCACCCGGATATGCCCAGCACTGAGACATTCCTAGAAGGCAGCTTCCCTGCTCCCCATCGCCCAGGACCTCCAGTGCCCAGCACCGGGACATGCCCAGCGCCCACACTGCCCAACACCCAGCACCCACACATACCCAGCACAACCAGGGCCCAGCACATGCACATGCCAGGAATCCAACACCCCCAGAGCACAGCACCCAGCAAACCCAGAGCACACACCTAGCACCGGATATGGCCAGCACCAGGACATACCCTCCACTCAGTTATGCATAGTACCAAGCAATGCCAGGGCCCAGCACCCCCAGTACCTAGCACTCAGCACTCCCACCACCCAATACCCACCACCGGACATACCTAGCAGCCCCACTGCCCGTGCCCAGCACCCAGTCGTGCCCAACACCCAAACATGCCCAGCGCCCAACACACCAGAAAGCAGCAAACCAGCCCCCACCATCCCCAGTGATCTGCACATAGCACCCAGCACACGCTGCGCTCAGCACCCACCACCCCCAGTGCCCAGAAACCAGCATACCTAATGCCCAGCATCCAGAACCACCACCCCCCAGCACCCCAAATGCCCAGTACCCGCACGCGGATATGCCCAGCACCCGAACATACACAGTACCCCTAGGACCCAGCACTCAGAACTCCAGCGCACTGCACTGTCCTGCTTCCGGCTGGGACAGAGTTAACTTTCTTCCCAGTAGCTTGGGGGGTGGGCTGGCTTTTGGGTTTGGTGTGAGAGGGGCCTTGATGGCCCCTTAATGCTTTGGCTGTTGCTGGGCGGTGCTTGCACCGGGAGACTTTTGTTCTCTCTTTTCAGCCTCCCACAGGAAGCGAGGGGGGTGTGGGGGGGGGTTGGGGGGGCGGGGGGGGTGGGGAGCACATCCGGGGTAGTTGACCTAGCTGGCCAATGGGGTATTCTATTGCATGTGACATCATGCTCAGTATAAAAAATGGGAGGGGGCAGGGGGGGAACGTCTCCCCCCCCCTCCCCCTAGTTCATGACACGCGGTCGGCAGCAGTGAGCAGTTGCATTCTGCATTGCCTGCTTTGTATTGTCTGTTGTTGTTCTCATTGTTATTATTACTGTTCTACTTCGTTTTATTTCAATCATTAAACTGTTTTTATCTCAACCCGGGAGCTGTCCTACTTGTGCCCGCCCGATTCTCTCCCCCATCCCACGGGGTGGGGGGGGAGGAGAGCCAGCGGCTGCGTGGGGTTTATTTGCAGGCTGGGGTTAAACCACGACATGCACCCATCATACCCTCCACCCAGCACCCCCATGGCCCAGCACTCGTTCCCGGACATGCGCACAACCAAGCACACCCACCGCCAACACACAGCCCCTGGACGTGCCCAGCACCCAGCAGCCCCAATGCCCAGCACCGCATTGCCCAGCATCCCCAGCGCCCAGCACCCTCACTGCCCACCACCCAGAACAACAAGTGCCAAGCACACAGCATCTGGACATGCCCAGCACCGGGACACACCCAGCACCCACAAGACCCAGCACCCGGTCATGACCAGCAACTGGAAATGCCCACAGCCAGCACCTCTAGCTCCCAGCAGCCACCAACCCCAGTGCCTAGCACTCAGCACTCGGACTTGCCCAGCACCCAACACCCCAGTGCTCAGCAACCCGCACCCGGTCGTGTCCAGGGCCCACCACACAGCACCCACACTGCCCAACACCCAGCACCCACACATACCCGGCACAACCAGGGCCCAGCACACAGGCCACGCACGTGCCAGGAATCCAGCATCCCCAGAGCACAGCACCCAGCCACCCCAGCACAGCCACCCAGCACCGCATATGCCTAGCAGGAAGCACCGCATATGCCCAGAACCCAGCACCCAGTAGCTCCAGCACCAGGCACCCAGCACCAAGACATACCCTGCACTCAGTTATGCAGAGTACCCAGCAATACCAGGGCCCAGCACCCCAGTACCTAGCACCCAACACTCCCACTGCCCAGTACCCAGCACCCTGACATGCCCAGCACACAGCACCCGCACCGCTCCACACCGCCAGTTCCCAGTACCCAGAACCCAGACATGCTCAGCACCCAAGCATGCCCAGCGCCCAAGACACCAGAACACAGCAAACCTGCCCCCAACATCCCCACTGATCAGCATATAGCACCCAGAATGCCCAGCACCCGCAGTGCTTAGCACCCAGCACCCCCAGGGCCCAGCAGCCAGCACCACAGCAACC
>JAJKFH010003693.1:0-13586 GCA_023333565.1 Puffinus mauretanicus | reverse complement strand
GGGGCTGAGAAGGGGCTGCCAAGAGACCGTGAGGGCCAGCATCAGCCTTGGTTCCTGGCTACTTCAGTGCCTAGCCCTACGTGGTCGGTGGCCCCTTCGGAGCTTGGCCCTGATGAGGGTCAGGGCTAGGTTGAGGTTAGGAGGGAGAACAGACACAGAGCCCCGGTGTTGGTAGGGCTGCCAAGGAAGGGGAGCACAGCATCATCCACGAGTCCTGGTTATCTCAGTGCCAAGCCCTATGTGGAGGGTGGCCGCTTCGGAGCTTGGCCCTGATGAGGGGAAGGGCTATGTCGAGGACAAGTGGGAGAACAGAGACAGAGCCCCATGCTGGTGGGGCTGAGAAGGGGCTGCCAAGAGACCGTGAGGGCCAGCATCAGCCTTGGTTCCTGGCTACTTCAGTGCCTAGCCCCATGTGGTCGGTGGCCCCTTCGGAGCTTGGCCCTGATGAGGGTCAGGGCTAGGTTGAGGTTAGGAGGGAGAACAGACAGAGAGTCTCGGTGTTGGTGGGGCTGCCAAGGAAGGGGAGCACAGCATCATCCGCGAGTCCTGGTTATCTCAGTGCCAAGCCCTATGTGGAGGGTGGCCGCTTCGGAGCTTGGCCCTGATGAGGGGAAGGGCTATGTCGAGGACAAGTGGGAGAACAGAGACAGAGCCTCGGTGCTGGTGGGGCTGAGGAGGGGCTGCCAAGAGACCGTGAGGGCCAGCATCAGCCTTGGTTCCTGGCTACTTCAGTGCCTAGCCCCATGTGGTCCGTGGCCTCTTTGGAGCTTGGCCCTCTTGAGGGTAAGGGATAGGTTGCTGTTAGATGCGAGCAGAGACACAGTGCCACGGTGTTGGTGGGGTTGAGAAGTGGCTGCCAAGATAACGTGAGGGTCAGCATCATCCTTGATTCCTGGCTATTTCTGTGCCTGAGCCGGATGAGGTGGGTGGCCGTTTCGGAGCTTGCCTCTGATGAGGGTAAGGGATAGTTTGAGGTTCTGCATAGATAACGAGACCCTTCTGCATTAGATAACGCCACCCACCACATGGACTCCAAACGAGGAGTAGCCCCTTCCCGGTCCCACCACCTCTCTCCCTTATTCCCAAACCTAAATATCAACCTTTGCCTTACCATCTCTCGAGCCCATTTCCTAAACGGCTTCCCACCAGAGGGCGCTCCAACACAGAAAGAACCAGCATTGAAAGCTGTTCCTTGCTCTCGCCTTTCGTGGCAGCCCTTTCAGAGGGAGCTGCTCTAGCTCTACCATCCACCCAGCCACCTTACCAGAGCCCAACTGCAAAGCAGTCGATCCCCTCTTCGGGCTCCCTTAAACTAACAGGCAGGACTGAAAGATGTTGGTGGCTCTCACCTTCCCTTGATAGACCCTTCTCAGCTGCCCAACAGCCAGCTCCAGCACCCCAAATGTGCCATATCCACCACACCTAGCACTCCTTGCTACACATTGGTGGTGCCTGCTGCTAGGCATGTTCCGTTGCTGAGTGGTGGGGGTGTTGGGTGGTGGGCACTGCGGGGACTGGCTTCTTGTCTTGTCCTGGTGCTGGGGATGCTGGGTGCCGTGTGCTGGGCTCCGGGGCTGCTGGGCATGTCCAGGTGCTGTGCATTGGCGGTGGCTGTGCTGGGTTGTGTGCGTGTGTGGGAATCAGTGCTGGGCCATGGGAGTGCTGGGCCCTGGCAGTGCTGGGTGGAGGGTATGATGGGTGCATGTGTTGGTTTAACCCCAGCCAGCAAATAAACCCCACGCAGCCACTGGCTCACCTCCCCCCCAACCCTGTGGGATTGGGGAGAGAATCGAGAAGGCACAAGTAGGAAAGCTCCCGGGTTGAGATAAAAACAGTTTAATGATTGAAATAAAACTAAGTAGAACAGTAATAATAACAATGAGAACAACAACAGACGATACAAAGCAGGCAATGCACCATGCAACTGCTCACCGCTGCCGACCGCGTGTCATGAACTAGGGGGAGGGGCGGGGGAGTCGTCCCCCCCCCCGCCGCCTCCCTTTTTTTATACTGAGCAGGATGTCACATGCAATAGAATACCCCATTGGCCAGCTAGGTCAACTACCCTGGATGTGCTCCCCAACCCCCCCCCTCCCGCCCCCCCCATCCCTCCGCCCCCCCCACGCCCCCCCCCGAGCTTCCTGTGGGAGGCCGAAAAGAGAGAACAAAAGTCTCCCGGTGCAAGCACCGCCCAGCAACAGCCAAAGCATTAAGGGGCCATCAAGGCTCCTCTCACACCAAATCCAAAAGCCAGCCCACCCCCCAAGCTACTGGGAAGAAAGTTAACTCTGTCCCAGCCAGAAGCAGGACAGTGCTGAGTGCTGTGTATGTGCGGGTGCTGGGCATGTGTGGGTGCTGGGCAGTGGGCGGTGGTGGTGCTGTGTGCTGGGCATGTTGGGCTGCTGGGTTTTGGGCAGTGGGCGTGCTGGGTGTGTTGGTTTCTGGGCGCTGGGGGTGCTGGGTGCTGTGCACTGGGGTTGCTGGGTGCTGGGCATGTCCGGGTGGCGGGCATGGCTGGGTGCTGGGCCCTGAGGTTGCTGCGTGCTGGGCACTGGGCTTGCTGGTGCTGCTGGTGCGGGTGCTGGGGGCTAGGTGTTGTCCGAAGAGCGGATTCCTGCCCGGCGTGGAAGGAACCAATTCCACACGCTCAGGAGAGAGATTGTTTTATTCAGGCCTGGGTGCTCGGTGGACTTGCCACAAATGAAGCCCACCGGGTCTAATCACCTTTCTGTTTGTATCCATGCTTCTCATACATATTTTCAGTTTCTCTTTTACATATTCCTTAAATTTCCGAGAACCGATTATAATATTACATCATCCTAGACACATGCGCACTAAAACCTTTAGGGTCTCCTTGAGGGTCTCGGGTGGTCTCTGTGGTCGGCGGGGTAGTGAACTCTTTGTGAACCTGTTCCTTTCTTTCCTTGTAAGGTCGAGGTTTGTCTCCGAGCGGCGTCTGGACCCCGTTTGTTTACGGTTCTCGTTTCCAAGGTTACTCTTCACTAGAGTCTAACACTGCTTCCAGGAGACCCGATTTCGACTACAATTCTACACACCTGCAAACACCACACCTGCTAGTTACCTAACTTCTAAGCCACAAGTCTTCATTGTGTAGAATTACAGACGCGAGCCGAGGTACTGGGGCTACTGGTTGCTGGGCCCTGGGAGTGCTGGGTACCATGCATAATTGGGTGCAGGGTATGTCTTGCTGGTGGATGCTGGGCACTAGGGCTGCTGGGTGCTGGGCATGTCTCGATGCTGTGTGTTGGCGGTGGGTGTGCTGGGTTGTGCGCATGTCCGGGAATGAGTGCTGGGCCCTGGGAGTGCTGGGTGCGGGGAGCTAGGGGTGCTGGCTGTGGGCATTTGCAGGTACTGGTCATGACCAGGTGCTGGTTGTTGGGTCTTGTGGGTGCTGGGCGTGTGCAGGTGCTGGGCACATCCGGATGCTGTGTGCTCGGCACTTGGGGTTCTGGGTAGTGGGCAGTGAGGGTGCACACCAAACACCCACCATCCAGCACGCCCACAAGTCTCACACCCAGCACCTGCAGTGGCAGGAACCAGCATACCCAACACCCAGCTTCCAGCACACCCACTGCCCAGGACCTGCATACGCTGCATTGAACCCAGCACCCCCAGCACCCAGTAACCGATAGCCCCAGCGCCCAGCACGCCAGGGTCCAGCAACCAACACACGCAAATGCCCAGCACCCAGCACCCCCCCCGCCCAAAACCCAGCACCCCGACGTGCCCAGCACACAGCAGCCCCAGGGACCACCACCCCCAGCACCAAGCACCCAGCACCACCATTGCTCAGCACCCAGACATGCCCAGCACCTAGCACCACCACCCCCAGTGCCCAACACCCAGCACCCACACATACCCAGCACAACCGGGGCCCAGCACACAGCACGCGCACGTGCCAGGAATCCAGCACCCTCACAGCACAGCACCCAGCAACCCCAGCACAGCCACCCAGCACCGGATATGCCCAACCCCCAGCACTGCATATGCCCAGCACCCGGTACCTCCAGCACCAAGCATCCAGCACCAAGACATACCCTGCACTCAGTTTTGCATATTACCCAGCAATGCCAGGGCCCAGCACCCCCAGTACCTAGCACCCAGCACTCCCACTGCCCAGCACCCCGACATGGCCAGCACACAGCACCCACACCGCCCCAACACTGCCAGTTCCCAGTACCCAGCACCCAGACCTGCCCAGCACCCAGACAAACATGCCCAGCGCCCAACACACCAGAACACAGCAAACCAGCCCCCAAGAACCCCAGTGATCAGCACATAGCACCTGGACATGCCCAGCACCTGCAGCGCTCAGCACCCCAAACACCCACCATACAACACCCCCACAGGTCTCACGCACTTCCGCCCAGTGCCCGGAAACCAGCATACCCAACACTCAGCATCCAGCACCCCCACCCCCCAGCACCCAGTGCCCAGCACGCTGCACTTAGACATGGCCAGCACCCGGACATGCTCAGCACCCAGCAACACAGGGGCACAGAACCCAGCACCCCCAGTGCCCAGAAACCCACCACCCCAGCGTCCAGCACCCAGTACACCCAGGGCCCGGCAACCAACACCCGCACATGCCCAGCACCCCCACCACCCAGCACAGGGACATGCCCAGCACCCAGCACACCCAAAGACCATCACCCCCAGCCCCAAGCACCCAGCACCGCCATTGCCTAGCACCCGGACATGCCCAGCACCCAGCACCACCACCGCCCACCACTGCCAGCGCACAGTACCCAGCACCCGGACATGCCCAGCACTCAGTCATGCCTAGCAGGCAGCTTCCCTGCTCCCCATCGCCCAGAACCTCCAGTGCCCAGCACCCAGCACCCAGCCATGCCCAGCGCCCACCACACAGCACCCACCCTGCCCAACACCCACACATACCCAGCACAACCAGGGCAGAGCACACAGCACACGCACGTGCCAAGAAAAAAGCACCCCCAGAGCACAGAACCCAGCAACTCCAGAGCACAGAGCCAGCACTGGATATGCCCAGCACCCAGTACCTCCAGCACCAAGAGATACCCTGCACTCAGTTATGCATAGTACCCAGCAATACCAGGGCCGCACAACTGCACCAGCCAGCACCCAGCAACCTGAGTGCCCAGCCCCCAGCAACCTCAGGGCCCAGCCCCCAGCACCCGCACATTCCCAGCACCCACCCCCCGGACATGCCCAGCATACAGCACCCCCAGGGACCACCCCCCCAGCGCCCAGTACCCAGCACCTGGACATGCCCAGCACCCAAACATGCCCAGCACGCTACACACCAGAACACAGCAAACCAGCCCCCAACATCCCCAGTGATCAGCACATAGCACCCGGACATGCCCAGCACCCAGCACGCCCAGTGCCTTGCACCCAGTACACCAAACACCCACCACCATACAGGTCTCGCAGCCAGCACCTCCCCAGTGCCCAGAAACCAGCATACCCACCACCCCCACAGCCCAAGAACCCGTTTACCCAGCATCCAGACATGGCCAGCACTCGGACATACACAGCACCCCCAGGGCCCAGCACTAACTCCCGGACAGGCGCACAACCCAGCACCCCAACCGCCCACAAACAGCACCTGGACATGCCCAGCACTCAGCAGCCCCAGTGCCCAGCACCCAGCACCGCAACAGCCAGCATCCAGCACCCTCACTGCCCACCACCCAGAACCCCAAGTGCCGAGCACACAGCATCCGCACATGCCCAGCACCTGGACACGCCTAGTACCTGGTCATGGCCAGCAACTGAAATGCCCACAGCCAGCACCCCTAGCTGCCAACAGCCAGCACCCCCAGTGCCCAGCATCAGTCATGCCAAGGACGAGGACATGCCCAGCACCCAACACCCCAGTGGCCAACACCCAATACCCCCAGCACCCAGCAGCAAGACATACCCTGCACCCGCTTATGCATAGTACCCAGCACCCCCAGGGCCCAGCAACCAGCACCCACAGGACTCAGCACCCAACAACCCCAGTCCCCAGCACCCAATACCCCCAGCTCCCAGTAGCCCCAGAACCCACCATCCAGCAGCAAGACATACCCTGCACCCGCTTATGCATAGTACCCAGCACTCCCAGCCCCCAGCAGTCGCGCCGCCCAGCACCCAGCAACCCCAGTGCACAGCACCCACTAACCCCACTGCCCAGCATCCCCAGCACACAGCAGCCGGCATATGGACATGCCCAGCACACGGACATAGCCACTAGCCAGCACCCCTAGTGCCCAGCACCCAAAACTCCCTCCATCCATCACCCAGACATGCCCAGTGCTCAGCGCCCCCAACAGCCAGGATCAGAAAATGCCCAGCAACAAGCACCCCCATGCCTACCACCGCCAGTGCCCAATAACCAGCACCCAGACAATGCCCACCAGCCAGCATCCAGAACCCAGCACCAAGCACTCAGTCCACAGACATGCCCAGCACCCTGATATGCATAGTCCCCAGCACCCCACTGCCCAGCAGTCCCAGTGCCCACGACCCATCACTTGGACATGCTCAGCACTCAGAGATGTCCAGCACCCCGCACGCCCAGTGCCTAGAACCCAGTACCCCCAGTGACCAGCAGCCAGTGCCCAGCACTGCCTGTAGCCAGCATCCACCACCCAGACACGATCATCACCTGCCCATTCCCAGCACCAATCCTCCCAGTGCCCAGCACAGGGACATGTCGAGCACCCAGATATGCCCAACACCCAGCAACCGCAGCACCCAGACCTGTCCAGAACCCACTCCACTCAGGGCCTAGCACACAGTAGCCCCACGACCCAGCACTGACCCATGCCCAGCACCAAGCACTGCCAATGATCCCCAGGGGTGCTAGGTGTGCTGGATGTTGCGCATTTGCGGTGCTGGAGATGGCTGGGTGCTGGGCAGCGGAGAAGGGGCTGTAAAGGGAAGGTGAGCGCCGTGAACATATTTCAGTCCTGGCTAAATGTGTGTGGGAGCTCGACGGGGCGCTTGTCTGCTTTGCAGTTGGGCTGCGGCAAGGTTGATAGTTGAGTGCTACGGCAAGCGCATAGCCCCGGTGTTGGTGGGGACCTCAAAGGGCTGCCAGGGCAGGCGAGTTCAACAGTCAATCTTGATTCCATCTGTGTTGGAGCGCCATCTGGTGGATAGACGTTTTAGACCCTCGATCTGATGAAGGTAAGATGTAGGTTGATGTTTAAGGTGGGAGACCAAAAAGAAGGGGCAGGTGTTGGTGGGGCTGAGGAGGGGCTGCCAAGGGAAGGTGAGGGCCAGCATGAACCTTGATTCCTGGCTATCTCGGTGCCTAAGGCCCACGTGGTGGGTGGTCGATTCGGAGCTTGGCTCTGATGAGGGTAAAAGGGATACGTCGAGGTTAGCTGAGAGAACAGACACAGGAGGGTGGCCGCTCCGAAGTTTGGCCCTGAGGAGCGTAAGGGATAGCTTGATGTTAGGTGCGAGCCGAGACACAGAGCCCCGGTGTTGGTGGGGCTGCAAGAGATCGTGAGGGCCAGCATGAACCTTGATTCCTGGATACCTCAGTGCAAAGCCCCATGCGGTGGGTGGCTGCTTCAGAGCTTGGCTCTGCTGAGGATAAGGGATATGTCAAGGATAGGTGGAAGAACAGACTCAGAGCCCCGGTGTTGGTGGGGCTGAGAAGGGACTGCCAAGAAATCGTGAGGGCCAGCGTCAACCTTGATTCCTGGCTACTTCTGTGCCTGAGCCCCATGAGGTGGGTGGCCGCTTCGGAGCTTAGCTCTGAAGTGGGTAAGTGCTAGGTCGAGGTTAGTTGAGAGAACAGACACAGAGCCCCGGTGTTGGTGGGGTTGCCAAGAGAAGGTGAGGGCCAGCATCAACCTTGATTCCTGGCTACTTCTGTGCCTGAGCCCCATGTGCTGGGAGGCCTCTTCGGAGTTTGGCTCTGAAGTGGGTAAGTGCTAGGTCGAGGTTAGTTGAGAGAACAGACACAGAGCCCCGGTGTTGGTGGGGTTGCCAAGAGAAGGTGAGGGCCAGCATCAACCTTGATTCCTGGCTACTTCTGTGCCTGAGCCCCATGTGCTGGGAGGCCGCTTCGGAGTTTGGCTCTGAAGTGGGTAAGTGCTAGGTCGAGGTTAGTTGAGAGAACAGACACAGAGCCCCGGTGTTGGTGGGGTTGCCAAGAGAAGGTGAGGGCCAGCATCAACCTTGATTCCTGGCTACTTCTGTGCCTGAGCCCCATGCGGTGGGTGGCCGCTTCGGAGCTCGGCCCTGATGACGCTCAGGGCTAGGTTGAGGTTAGGTGGGAGAACAGTCACAGAGCCCCGGTGTTGGTGGGGCTACCAAGGGAAGGTGTGGTTCAGCATCATCCCTGATTCCTGGCTATTTCTGTGCCTGAGACGGATGAGGTGCGTGGCCGTTTTGGAGCTTGCCTCTGATGAGGATAAAGGATAGTTTTGAGGTTCTGCGTAGATAACGAGACCCTTCTGCACCCACTACATGGGGCTCCAAAAGAGGAGTAGCCCCTTCCCTGTCCTGATAGTGTTATGCCCCTCTCCCTTATTCTCAAACCTAAATATAAACCTTTGCCTTACCATCACCAGAGCCCATTTCCTAAACGGCTTCCCACCAGAGGGAGCTCCAACACAGAAAGAACCAGGATTGGAAGCTGTTTCTTGCTCTTGCCTTTCGTGGCAGCCCTTTCAGAGGGAGCTGCTCTCGCTCTACCATCCAAACAGGAACCTTACCACAGCCCAACTGCAAAGCAGTCGATCCCCACTTTGGGCTCCCATACACAAATAGGCAGGACTGAAAGATGTTGGTGGCTCTCACCTTCCCTTGATAGACCCTTCTTAGCTGCCCAGCACCCAGCCACAGCCAGCACCCCAAATGTGCCATATCCACCACACCTCGCACCCCTTGCTACACATTGGTGGTTCTTGGTGCTGAGCATGTTCCGTCGCTCAGTGGTGGGGGTGTTGGTTGGTGGGCACTGCACGGACTGGCTTCTTGTCATGTCCTGGTGCTGGGTGGTGGGCACTGCCGGGACTGGCTTCTTGTCATGTCCTGGTGCTGGGTGGTGGGCACTGCGGGGACTGGCTTCTTGTCATGTCCTGGTGCTGGGTGGTGGGCACTGCGGGGACTGGCTTCTTGTCATGTCCTGGTGCTGGGTGGTGGGCACTGCGGGGACTGGCTTCTTGTCATATCATGGTGCTGGGGATGCTGGGTGCTGCGTGCTGGGCTCCGGGGCTGCTCGGTGCTGTGCTTGTCCAGGTGCTGTGTGTTGGCGCTGGGTGTGCTGGGTTTTGCACATGTGTGGGAATCAGTGCTGGGCCATGGGGGTGCTGGGCCCTGGGAGTGGTGGGTGGAGGGTATGATGGGTGCATGTCATGGTTTAACCCCAGCCAGCAAATAAACGCCACGCAGCCGCTTGCTCACTCCTCACCCCCCACCCCGTGGGATTGGGGAGAGAATCGAGAGGGCACAAGTAGGAAAACTCCCGGGTTGAGTCAAAAACAGTTTAATGATTGAAATAAAACGAAGTAGAACAGTAATAATAACAATGAGTACAATAACAGACTATACGAAGCAGGCAATGCACAATGCAACCGACCACCGCTGCCGAACACGTGTCATGAGCGGTGGGGAGGCCCCCCCCGCACCCCCTGGTTTTTTGTCCTGAGCATGACGTCACATGCTATACAATACCCCATTGGCCAGTTGGGTCAACCACCACAGCTGTATGCCCCACCCGCCCCGAGCTTCCCCTGCACGTCGCAGGGGAGAAAGAGAAAACAAAAGTCTCCCCGGTGCAAGCAACACCCAGCAACAGCCAAAGCATTAATGGGCCATCAACGGGACATCAATGCTCCTCTCACCCCAAACCCAGAAGTCAACACACCCCCCAAGGTACTGGGAGGAAAGTTAACTCTGTCTCTGCCAGAAGCAGGACAGTGCAGTGCGAGGAAGAAAACCAGAGCCCGAGGAAGAAAACCAGAGCCTGAGGAGCAAAACCAGCCCTCGAGGAACAAAACCAGACCATGAGGAACAAAACCAGAGACCGAGGAACAAAAGCAGAGCCCGAGGAACAAAAGCAGAGTTTGAGGAAATAAACCAGAGCCTGAGGAACAAAACCAGAGCCCAAGGAACAAAACCAGGGCCCGAGGAACAAAAGGAGGGCCCGAGGAATAAAAGCAGAGCCAGAGGAACTAAACGAGAGACCAAGGAGCAAAAGCAGAGCCCGAGGAAGAAAACGAGAGCAGAAAGAGGGAACCGGAAGGGGGAGTAGGACAGAAAAATAGGGTGGGGGAGAGACAGGGAGCGGGACAGAGAAACAGAGAGAGACTTAGAGGGGCAGGGAGCAGGGCAGAGAGATGGCGCAAGAAGGGGAACAGAGATGGGCGGCAGAACAAAGGGAAGGAGAGACAAGAACGGGGAACAGGGAGCAAGACAAAGGGACAGGAGAGGAAAAAACCAGTGACGGATGCAGGACCGAGATGGAGGAATTTAAAAGAAGAGGCCAAAATGACAGCGAGAGAAAAAAGGAAGAGGGGGCAGGGCCCCAGTGGAGGAGAAAACCAGCTGTGATGGGCAGCGGGACAGAGAGACGAAGAAAGGAAAACTACAGAGCGAGAGAGAGAGGAAAGAAGGCACAGCCAGCTGGACAGGGGGCTTTAGAGAGAAAGGGTGGGACAGGGAATGGGACAGAGAGAAAGACAGAAAAGAGAAAAAGGACCGAAGGACAGCAAGAGAAAAAAAAGGACAGGATCTGGACAGAGATGGAGAAAGAAGCAGCAGGGAAAGAGGAAGAGAGGCAGAAAGAGGGAGACGGAGGCAGGAAGAGAGAGAGAACTAAGGGCTACGGGCAGGACAGAGATCGCAAGAAAACCTGCGGTGGGCAGAAGAAAGGAGAGGGAGTAAAAAGGAATAGGGGCAGGGGGGAGGACAGAGCGACAGACAAGCACAACAAGGAAGAGAAAGAGAGAAACAGGGACAGTGAGCAGGGACTCGGAGAAGAGAGGACGGGGAGCAGAACACAATCATAGAAGAAGAGAGGTATGGGGAAGTGAAAAAAATGACACAGAGGGAAATGGGAGGGGGGGCTGGGAGGGACTGCGATGCAGAAGAGGGGTGACACGGCCCCAAGGGGCTGGGACTCACCGCAGCTCCCGCCCTCTGCACTGCCAGGCAAATGTTACAGTTCAAGCACTTCTTTCTCTGTCCGTCTGTCCTCTCCTCCCTTCCTCTTCGGTAGCTCCACTTGCGTGCCTGTCCTCGCCTCAGCTGGGCCGCAGCTGGAGCAGAGCCCGCATCTCCCAAGACCAATATGGCTGCCCGGCAGCCCCGGCCCCAGGCCTACAGCTCCCAGCATGCCATGGGGCGCGGCTTCCTGCTGCCTGGCCTGAGAGGCGGCTCAGGGCCACGCCAGGGCTGCGGTGCTGCTTCCTGGATCCCGAGGCAGCGACGGGCACAGGGACAGGCTGCCAGATCCCGGGGCCAGGTACGTGTGCGGGCTGTCAGGGTCACCCCTGCCTGGCTTTTCCCAGCGAAGCCCCAGGAGGTGCCGAGGCTGCAGCCCTGGGGCCGAGGCTCCAGGAGCCGGGCATTTCTGCGGGCGCTGCTCCCTGCCAGGCCCCGCCGCCAGCTGCCGGCTGCCTGGGGCTTCACCCCGTTGTCTCCAGCTCTGCTTTCTGCCAGCGCCGGGGGCTCTGCAGGACATCTTGCCCACCCCCCGCCACCGTGCTGACCCACGTCTGCAGCTGGTCTGTGGTGTCCACGTCAGACAGCTCATTTGGGGGTGGCAGGTCTCTCCTGAAGCACCCTGGGAATGGGGACAAAGCAAGCCCCATCCCTCCCTTCTGATCTTTGTCCCCAGGGAGACCCAGTGGAGACGGACCGTGCGCTGGAGAGCGTCCTGCAGGGAGGTGACAGCCGTTGGCAGAGAGGTGCTGAGAGCCACCGGACAGCAAAGGCGTCCGGTGGCCGCAGAGCAGCCCAGGTGAGCTGTGAGTTCCCCCGTGAGAGACCCTGCTCCCAGGGAGCACCTCCCCAGAGAGCAAAGGCCGTATCCAGCCAGCTGGTGCTGGGTACGGCTACCCCAAGGGGTCTTTGCAGGGGGGACGGGGTCATCTGCCTGGTGGCTCTGACACAGACATGATGAGCTAAAGCCCTGTGGCCATGGCTGGCTGGTTCAAAGTCCCCGAGTGCCTCCGCCTTTCTCCCCAGGAGTGTCCAACCTGGGCACTTTTTCAGGGCGTGACGGATGATGTGAAGATGGATGCTGGTGCTGTCCTGGTGGATCTTCCACTTGGGCACGGTGGGCACCCCCACTTCAGAGTTGTGGTGTCTGAGATCTGGGGCCCCCTGAAGGCCCTGGCAGAGACCTCCAGGGAGTTTGTGTTCAATGTTTTGATATCTTGGGGCTACAATGTGCTAGGGATATGGGGCGCTAGGGTTACAGCGAGCTAGGCTTATGGGGTTTGAGGGTTATGGGAGTTTACGCGACTTAGGATTAAAGCATGTTATTGGTCAGGATCTGGGTTTGCGAGCCCTGGGTTCCTGGGGTTAGGTTGGTTTGGCCTTATGTTGTGTTCTGGGTGGTCTTTTTTTTGGAAAGTCCTTTCGTAGCTTGCTTGCTTGCATTTTTAGGGTTTGGATAGGGGTCTTTGGTTTTTGTGTGATGTGTCTTCTGCTTGGTTTTTTTGCTGTCCTTGTGGTTTGTGTTGCATTTTCTGTCTTGTAACCACCGTTTGTGGTCTAATCTGTGCGACGGGGCTGGGCAGTGTCACTTCTGTTGTGGTCCAGCTCATTTCCACTGAGTCAGTAGGTAGGTGGTTAGGTATGGAGGGCTTGCAGTTTGTGGAGAATGAGTGCCAGACGACCGACAGCCACTTCTGGGGTGTGGGAGGAGTTCGGGTCCATAGGTAGAGACTGCCGGAGGACTAAGTGTACTTCTGAATTTGTGTGGACTCCCAAAGAAATGGTCATTGCTCCTGCCTTGAGGAAGAGCCGTGGGATGACAGCAGCGGCACAGAAGGACGAGGGCTTCCCCAAGGGTACATGGCTTGTTGGTTATTGCTTTTGAGTAAGAAACCTGCAGAGAGGCTGCTACCATTGTTTAGTGACATTTTGTAAAGTCCTGGACTGAGCATCGCATGACTTGAAACATCACGGAAAAAAATGGTAGAGGTTTGTCAGCCTGTTCTGGTTGCTTCATTTTTGAACGTCTGCTTGTGGTAGTGACTTCCTACAGTCCTTGGCTCCTATCTCAAGGCATGACGTGTGCTTAGGGCAAGGTTCACCATCCATATTTCAAATAGACTTCTTGATCATTTTTAATTTTGGGGCGGCCACATTCTTCTCCGATCTGATTCGTTCATCCTTGATTTTGCCTCTTCGTGTGGCTGGCGAAGAGCTCGTAGGAGGAGCAGGAGAAGGATCAAAACTGCCGTTTCCGTGCTGGTCGCTTCTCTTCCATCCATGGTGTCTTTGCAGGAATCTCTTTTTAAGCCACTTGTCTGTTTTGTGAGGGGTAGTGGACTCAAGGGGAGACCTTGTGTTCCTCATCAGTGCCTCGGGGGTTTCCTGTCATTTTTTGGTTGTTTGCTTTT
>JAJKFH010000830.1:0-38718 GCA_023333565.1 Puffinus mauretanicus | reverse complement strand
TCCCCAGTTAACCAGGACTGCTGGTAAATGATGGAGAGCGGCTCGGCAAGCTCCTCCGCCAGCTCCCTCAGTACCCTCGGGTGGATCCCATCCGGCCCCATAGACTTGTGAGCGTCCAGGTGGCGTAGCAGGTCATTAACTTCATCCTCATGGATTATGGGGGGTTTATCCTGCTCGTCGTCCTTGTCTTCCAGCTCAGGGGGCTGAGTACCCTGAGGATAACTGCTCTGACTGCTAAAGACTGAGGCAAAGAAGGCGTTGAGTACCTCAGCCTTATCCTCATCCCTGGTGGCAACGTTCCCCCCCGCATCCAATAGAGGATGAAGATTCTCCTTGGCTCTCTTTTTGTCATTAATATACTTGTAAAAGCATTTTTTGTTGTCTCTCACGACAGTGGCCAGGTTGAGTTCTAGCCGGGCTCTTGCCTTTCTAATTTCCTCTCTGCACGACCTAACGAGATCCCTGTACTCTTCTTGAGTTGCCTGCCCCTTCTTCCAAAGGTGATAAACTCTCCTTTTTTTCCTGGGTCTAGTCCCAGCCAGCCCCCAGAGGCTCTTCCCCATTCCAGCCAGGCCGATTGCCTTCCCGCCGTTCTTTTTCTTGCACACAGGGACAGCCCGCAGCTCCCTGCGCCCTTTAAGACTTCCTTCTTGAAGAGCGTCCAGCCTTCCTGGACCTTTGCCCTTCAGGACTGTCTCCCAAGGGACCCTCTCGACCAGTGTCCTAAGCAGGCCAAAGTCCGCCCTCCGGAAGTCCATGGTAGCGGTTTTGCTGGCCCCCCTCCTTACTTCACCAAGTATCGAGAATTCTACCATTTCATGGTCGCTAAGCCCAAGCCGACCTCCGACCACCACATCTCCCACCAGTCCTTCTCTGTTTGTGAACAGCAGGTCAAGCGAGGCACCTCCCCTGGTGGGCTCGTTTACCAGCTGCGTCAGGAAGTTATCCTCCACACACTCCAGGAACCTCCTCGACTGTTTCCTCTCCGCCGTGTGGTACTGCCAGCAGATGTCCGGAAAGTTGAAGTCCCCCACGAGAACAAGGGCTAGCGACTGGGAGACTTCTGCCAGCCTCTTGTAGAATATTTCGTCTGCCCCCTCATCCTGGCTAGGTGGTCTATAACAGACTCCCAGCAGGATATCTGCCTTGTTGGCCTTCCCCCTCATCCTTACCCACAAGCACTCGACCTCGTCATCACTACCATTGAGCTCTAGACAGTCGAAGCACTCCCTAACATACAGGGCTACCCCACCGCCTCTCCTTCCTCGCCTGTGCCTTCTGAAGAGCTTATAGCCATCCATTGCAGCACTCCAATCGTGAGACTCGTCCCACCATGTTTCCGTGATGGCGACTAAGTCATAGCTACCCTGCTGCACAATGGCTTCCAGCTCCTCCTGTTTGCCGCCCATGCTGTGTGCATTGGTGTAGATGCACTTGAGCTGGACTGCCGATTTCTCCCCCGACATTGGCGTGCAGTCCCTAGGCTCTTCCCTAGTGAGCCTGGTTTTATCCCCTTCCCCCTTCAAACCCAGTTTAAAGCCCTCTCGATGAGCCCCGCCAACTCATACGCAAGAATCCTTTTCCCCCTGTGAGACAGCTGAACTCCGTCCATCGCCAGCAGGCCCGGTGCCGTGTACACCTCCCCAGGGTCAAAGAAGCCAAAATTCTGCCGATGGCACCAGCCCCTGAGCCACGTGTTGATCCGATGAGTTTTCCTGTTCCCTTCAGTATTCCTCCCCGCCACTGAAGGGATCGAGGTAAACACTACCTGTGCTCCTGATCCTCCCACCAGTCACCCCAGTGCCCTGAAGTCCCTTTTGATCCCTTCTGGACTTCTCTCTGCAACCTCCTCACTGCCAGCCTGTATAGCCAACAGTGGGTAGTGATCGGAGGCCTGTACCAGAGCAGGGAGCTTCCTAGTAACGTCCTTCACCCGGTTCCCAGGGAGGCAGCAGACTGCCCTGTGGGATGGGTCTGGGCAGCAAATTGGGCCCTCCGTCCCCCTCAGAAGGGAATCACCTATGACAATTACCCTCCTTTTTTTCTTAGCAGAGGCAGTCATAATGCGTGGGGCTGACTGCCTTGCCTTGGGACTTGTCAAATTCTCCATAAATTCTATGCAAGTATTGTAGCTTTAAGTCTTAATCCATCCCAATTCATAATCTTTTTGGAAAGACACTCAGGATCCAACTAGATATGCAATCTCTGGTTTTCTAGTCAACTTCTTCAGAAGACATTTCAGTGAGGCAAACAAATGAAAAAGGCTTAGGAGAAGGATCATGAACAAAAACTATTTCTTAACTACCAAAAATGCCTCAAGCAACATTACATTTACAGATCTTAAAAGAGCAAAGTCCTTACTACTTTTTTCCTCCCGTGTTCCTATCAAGCTTGTGCATCCCAGATGCATGCTGAGGTGTTCTTATCTCAGTCTGTAAGGTCATTTAGCTCTTATTCACAACTTTCAGGGCTGGGAGAGAGCATTGGGAATATCTTGTCTAATCTGTTACCTAAGCTGTATCATAGACGTCTGAAATATTTTCTTTGAACTGCAGCACATCTTCTGGTAATGTTCAGTCTTGACTTTGAAAAGTGCACCTCCGTAAAATCTATGACAATCCTTGGCAGCTAATTCTCATAACATTCAGCATTAGCAGTATAACTCTTTTTTCTGCCAGCCTGGTCTAATTTGCTGCTTGTGCTTCTGGGCTACACACGCTCTGTCCAAGCCCAGTTAAAAAAAAAAAATTATTTTCTAAAATTCTTTTCTCATTTGAGAGAGAAAAATTGCACTTAAATTTTATATGCTTTATCTTGAGTTTTTCCACTGCTACAATATCAATATTTACTCTTTGGGAAAAAAATTGTCCTGCATGCCTAAGTACATTGAAAATAAGGGCTCAAACCTGTAAACTGGCAAGTCAAAGCTAGTAAAAGTGTGGGTATGATGACAACAGTCTGAACTGATGGTTGGACTCAATGGTTGGACTCAATGATCTTAGAGGTCTTTTCCAACCTTAATGATTCTATGATTCTATGATTCTAACTATAGAGAAGGTGGTTAGAAGTTTCTAAATGTTATTGAAGCAGTGAATTCCTCAGGATATTTCCAGTACTAAGCAATAAAATAATGGGTCACCCTATGCTAACACCACAGCTTTTACTACATACTCACTTGCCAAACTTGTCACTGCTGATACAAGAATGAAACGTTTAAGAAATCAAGGAAAACCTTGAAGTCTGAGCTATGATTTTAAAAGTATGAATGTTAATCTAGTGAGGGTCACATTGTGGAAAAGGAGTCTGCTTTGTCTAATACATTGCACTAATAGCTAACTTTCTCTTTTATACTGATATTCAAAGTTGGACAGCTAGGTAACCTTCCCATGTCTTCCTGCTGTTAACAGTGTATTGACACCATGTCTGCTTGCAGTTTGTCTTACGAGAAGAGATGGTGTGGAAACAAAGATATGAAAGAAACGCCCCCAGAGCTAAGGAATGTTTTAGTAAAAAGAATTTTTTTGTTTCCATGAGACACCAAGAAATTTTTATCAGCTCTGGTTTCAACAAACTGTTATCCCCATGTCCTTAATAAAATATATTAATATTATATATTAATATAGCTATAGCCATCTGCAGGAATGATTAGAAAAGAGAAATTATATTTCAAATATTTTTTCTCACAATACATCAAAATGGAAAACAAAAAACAACAACAACAACAAAAAAACACCCTAGAAAGAAAACCAAGGTGATGCCCCAGAAGAAGGGCGAGTGAGTGAGGTGCTATGTCAGTCTATTTATGACGTCCATGCTCTTGCCTGTCCACCTGGGCACGCAGACGTCAGCGTTGTGCTGAAGTGCCATCAGGTAGAGATCATGTCATTCATGCCTTTGCCAGAGCCCTGTCAGCAAGTCGGCAGCTGCCGGTATGGTCTGATGACCCTGGTGCAAACAGCAGAGCACTCTTTTCCTTTTTCACATGTGAGATTAGTTAAAGCTGACAACAGATTAAATAACAGCTCATCACTGCTTGAACCCGAGCTGCAGAGTAATTAAGAGTTCACAGTTACACTCTCAGTTGATCATGAGTGAGGCAAGGAGAGAGACTTCTTGGTAGCCGGGACTTGTAAGAGCTTCACTCTGTGATGAAGAGGCTCGCTTTGCTTTCCCTTTGAACTGCTGAGTATGCCTGGGTGTTCAGGGCCTGATAAAGGATCCACTGAAGCTGATGAAAGTCTGGAAAATAAAATCTACCACCTGCTGTCCCTGAGTGTGTGGGAGTAGAGGAGGAAAGTGAGGAGGCGTCTTGGGGCTTTCTGGTAATTACTTCTTGCAAAACGCTCAGCATCGCCTTCTCTCTAAGCAAAAACCTCAGTCCTTTTAAATGTTCTTTTGTTTATAGAGGAATTCATTGCCAGTGTGCAAACACAGATGATGTTTTATATAATTCGTAAATAATTGATATGCATATAATATTTTGACTATGGAAACACACCAACAAAACTGAATGATTACAGAGACTGAGATACAGCACCATAGATGGATATAGAGAACCATACTTTGAGTGTATATATAACATACACCACTCCATCAAAAATCCTTCTGTGGCATGTTAATTAGATTGGGAAAGATTACAGGTTTCCTCCCTACACAGAAAAAATTATGCACAATAAACTGGAGAGTGAAATCCGTGCTGGCTACAATGAATTAATTTCTCTGTGACTGTAAACCTTCAAATTTTCAAAGTCAGTTTGCAGTATCTGTTATTATTTGCATATATTTGATTGTAAATTTCATAAACATAGTGACAGTTTTATTATAAAGCTATAATACAAAAAAATGAAAAAATAAATTAGGTATTCGAATAAAGGAAAAATTAGAATGATTTTAGTGGAATCTTTTTAAAACAGGCCTTGAACTATTGCCACAAGCTGTATATAATAACTTCCGTCTTCAAAGAGAGAGTTTATATAGTTTGTTGAAATGTAATAGCATACAAATATTTTACATTCAGTGAAGATGTAAGTTACAGTTGCTTTCTTTCAGTAGGTTTACTTTTATTGTTGTTATCATTTATGATTTGTTGAGTATATTAACACTGTTCTTCACATGATTCTTGTGGAACAATCGCTGCTTGACAAACCCAGGATTGCCAGCTTGGAAGGAGATGTAATTTTACTTTCTGTGGATGAGTTTGTCTAATTTTTCCTGATTTGTCATCCTCAGCATGATCACTTTTAATATGCTATAAAACAGAAAGCTTGAATTCTAAAATGCAATTTAATAAAGTTTTCACATTAAGTTAATTATTTTACATACCCATTTGTTTAATATAATGAAGAAATCTATCAGGCTTGTCTGCTAGGATTTGTATGTAAGCAATTTGCAAGAAAATCCAGATTGCTCTAGTTTTAGAGTTATAGGACTGATGAACATATATATATTCACTGATGTATGCCATGTTCAAATACCTATACATATAAATAGTAATGGATTCATTGAACTAATCTTATTCACAGCAACGTTCTTGAGTCTAATAATCAAGACTTCAGTTCCCATTTCAGTTCATCAAGTTAAAAAAGTGTAGAAATGGGGTAGATTTATAATTAAAAAAAACCTAGACCAATAAAATATGTTAGTACATAAACTCACAAATCATTAGATTTATATCCGAGTTTTGATCCAAATGTTTGATTTGATCCAAATCAAATAATTCTTTCAACTTCCCACTGCATTATACTGCACATGACTTCATAATTTAGAGTGGGTGGTCTTCATTTCCTATATCTTCCGTGGATTCTCCAACTTATCCTAGGCAACTGTCAAACACCCTAAACCTAAAACAATAATGATACTTCTTCTACCAAGAGTTTTAAGAAGATTAATTAATTTATGAAAGCAAAAAGATATGGTGCAAAAAGTATCCTTAATTAAATTTGACTCTTTTTTTCCAAATGAACTATATAAGATTTACCATAAAGTAACATAAAGTTTTTGTAATGGTCTAACAGTAATTAATGTAAAAATTAGTGCCTTCAGTGAAAGATACTTGAGCAGTTCAGAACTCTGAGACTGCAGTCCTCTATGCACTGTTCTCTCCTTTCACATTTACTTATTGTATGAAATTATGGGGGGGGGAAGGGGCTTAATATTATTAGTAAGATGGAGCAGGAAATCTTGTTTCTTAGATAAGAATTTCAGGGTTCTCGGCTCTAATAGAACATTTTTCCTTCTGTTTAGGGGGAAGTGGGGGAATCACCTTACTTTCTTGAAGTCTTTCTGTTTGTGGTATGCTCTTCAAGTCAAAATACTAAGGGCATGAAATTGTTATTAGCTCTAGCTATTAGAAGAAAGTCTTCATTCTTCATTAATCACATCTAATGCAACAGTTAAGAAAAGGTTAGCAAAAGGCTATATCCTATTTATCAACTCAGGACTTCAACTTTCAGAGATATGATGTCAAGAAAATGGCTGCTGTCAGCAAACACAAATTTGCTAGCTGTTGAAAGGGCAAAGGGACAAGAGACAGTAATTTTCCTACAATGCATAGGAGAATCATTTTCATACCATGAGGGACTCAAACGTGGAACAATCATTAGGAGAAACGTGACTAAGAGTTTTGGCTACTGTTTTGATCTTAATGAGATCAAGTTTCTGGGTTTTTTTGTGCTTTAACCTGATGCTAGGATTCTCAGAAAGTCTAGGAAGTTACACGCCCAACCCTCAGAGGAGTTTGTTTTATTTTTTGCACATAACACCTTTAAGGTCTTTAAAATATTGTAGCCTAGAGCTGCAGGTGATAAAATTAATGTTTCGTAATTTTATTACAACAAAATTAGCAGGAAAGGTATAAGACAGTACCTTGTTTGTTAATAAGACAAAGTCACATAGCTGTGAGCTTGCAAAAGTTATTTACACATGTGCTTTGGCCTTACCACAAGCCTCTGCTGACTTTCTATTCCACCCATGCAAAGATCTAGGTTTCTTTCATTTCCCTGTTTTAACACTAAAATGTACTCCCTTGGGACATTTTATTCATCCTGTAATCTGTAGTGCTATGACTGCCATCCTGTTGTAGAAAAAGTGTTTATTTAGCAATTCTGTTTCAGCATAGAGCGAGAGAATCTAACTTAAAATGCCATGCATATATCATTGCATATCTTTAAAAGCCCACTACTGCAAATGTGTCTATGTGCATAGTAGCAATTTTTCAGCCGTGACTTGGTTTTTGTATTATAGTATCTTTTTGTTTAGACTCTCTGTGGCTCAAAGTACTCAGAAATCATATTTAGCCAAGAAGCTGAAGCCTAAGAGTTAAAAAAAAGGAATTTTTTTTTTCCAGTGCATATCTAGATTATCTAATATATCTAACATTCCTCCAGTTATGCACCTAGAATTGATGGCATTCTGTGATCATTAAAATGCTCTAAACCTTTAAAGCTTTTTTTTTTTCCTTAAATTCAAAATTGTAATATTTAAAACTACCCATATAATCTGAAGGACAATGAAATGCTGAACCAAAGGAAGGCTTTTTGCTTTCTGCTCAGATTCTTAAGATATATGGTTTCATCTGAGGGTTCCCCTTCATTTCATGCACAGAAAAATGAACAACTATTCTCATTCATAGTAGAAAGAGGAATTATTTTATTTTTTAAACTCTCTGAACTAGTTCTGTACCATCCCAGACAATTAGCTATCCCTGATGATCTTCATGATGGTCCTGTAAACGTTCCATCAAATATAATTTGGGCACAGAAGAAGAACCAGGGAGTTGCTGAACTACATCTTTAATAAATGATGTCCCTGCAAAGTTATTCAAGTGTTACTGTCAACTAAGCTTCACATTTCTCATCATCCTCATAATCAGCTAGCTGTTGAGGATCATATATAACACAGGTTTGCCATTTGCAAAGCTTCACTTGAAAGACTGATGCCCTCAGTGGTATAAATTGTGACCACAATTCTGAAGCAGTGAGACTCATAAGAAATATGTGCTGACATCACATTTCTACATTTTACTGTGGAACTGACATTTATGCCATTTATTGCCAAGTGAGAGATGAAGCAAAAATAAAGGACTAATGAAAGATGTCATTAAACTTCCAGGAAAGTTTAAGCCCTGAATTTAAATAGAACTGTATAGGAGACGCATGTGTATGAAATGCAGCACCAATCCACCCCAAAAACTCAGGTATGAGAGGGAAGTGGTCCTCTAGAGAAGGACTCTTGAGATCCTGGGTCAAGAACATAAACACAGGAAAAGATTACACAAACATGATGGACGCTGAGTGCGCTATGTCAGCCTGTGATTCAGGAACATGGAGCAGGCTCTCTGGGCTCCCTGACTCCAGCCAAATTCCAGAGATTAATAAATTATTGGGGTTTGGGGTTTTTTTTTCATGAATGGAGCAAAGAGATCTGAATGAGTGAGGAGCAGACATCCGAAGAAACTGACAATGTGGATAAGTCTTTTGGACTTCAGCAAGGAAGCTTGATTTCTATAACAGAATTAAAATAATAACACAAGTTAAAAAAATTTCTGGGTTTAGACTTGGGAATTTGGACTCATAGATGGTTAATCCCCAGATTTTTGTCTAAAGAGCATGTTCTGCTTTTCTGAAAATGGCATACTAGTAAAAAAAGCAATAAAAGGGGAACATAAATTCTTTCTCTCTCTCTTTCTCTTTCCCCCGGCCCCTTCTTCCCCATCCACCCCGGACTGACATCTGAAAGTTAAATTACAAAGAAATGGTCTCCCTTAAACTGAAGAATGTCATATTTATTGCATCCTTGAAACACTTTCCATAATGCCTGTATCTCACATCTGAGCAGAGACATCTCCTGTATTACAGGTTATGTGTTGTTTGACTTCCTCTCCCTCAAATACTCTCAGAAATACAGTCTCCCAAATGTTATGGAGAAAAAAGATGACATGGAGTACTTGGTTCAGCCAGGCATGGCCTCTATATATTTTTATTATCCCAATCCATCAAAGAACCGACAGAATCTCTTATGTAGTCTCCTTGTGATATTTGTGAGAGTGGCTGTTCATCCAGACTGTAATAATAGATTTCGCAATTTCACACTAACATCAGTTAATACAAGCGTGGCTGCTAGGAACAGAAATTCCATTGTGGGAGAACAGTAATACACTTCCTTTTGTGTGTGCATATCTAAAAATCTTGTTTAAATAGTTCTTCTGTGTGCCAAGCAGTTACGCTTTCCAAGATAGTTGCCTGCTCAGTATTTTCTTCACTGTAAACTTTTGGCTTCTATTAACTGAATGAAGCTCTGAAAGCTTCACACTCTCTGCTACAATTGTGAAGTGCTCTTCTGGCCTGATAACAGCAATGTTAACAAAATGTATGTTTGACACATATGACAGCTTTTGCTGAAGGCTTATTTTTAAGGCTTATAATCATTCAGCAGCAATTGGAAATTTCTTGTTAAATGGTAGAAATCTCTTTTTAAAAAAAAAAGAAAAAAGAGAGAGTTTTAACCAAAAGTGAGAAAGCTTTATAATGTGAGCACACATATACATATAAAAATTATAACAGGGGAGAAGCTCAGAAGACTAAGATAAGAAACAACCCTATCAGAACTGACATGGGTGATTGACTAGATTAGAAACTACATACAGAAGCTAAGTGTGCTCAGATTCATAGGGCCAGATGGATTTCACCTGAACATGCTGAAAGAGCAAGGCCACTGTGACCTGTGAAATATATCGTGCAGCTAGGGAAGGGTCCATGATGGCTGAAGATGGCATCTTTAAGAAGAGCAAGGACAAATGTTCGGTCTAGTTAACCTCAGTCCTTGAAAGATCCCAACCATGTTTTTTTTTTTTTAATCCATTTCCAAGCACATCAGGAGAATAAGATAATCAGAAACAGTCAATACAGATTTGCCAGTAACAGATCATTCATGACCACACAGATAAAAAAAGGCTGTGATGATGAAGAGTGGTGATGCAATATACCATGATTAAGAATGCCTTTAACATTCTCCCACAACATTCTTGTTTGGAAGCTGAGGAGATATGGACTGAATGAACAAACCGTTAGGTGGAATGAAAACTGGCTGGACCTCCAGGCTCAAATCAATGCACCAGCGGCAGGCACCTAACAAGCAAATTAACCCAGACATTGCTGCTGAGGCCAATATGGCTTAATACTTTAATCATCAACCTAGGCAATGAAGAAGAAAGCAACCTCAAATTTTCAGCTGATAATAAATTTGGGTGAAATGGTTACCATGCCAAATGGTAGAACTTCAGTCCAGAAAACTCTTTTACCAGTCTTAGAGAAAACTCATGAATTTTAACAAACAGAAGTGCAAAGTTTTGCATCTGGGTCAGAATAACCTTGTGGTGGGGATTAGAGGGGTACAGGTAGATACAGGCCAGGAAATGATTGGGTGGCAGTTCTGATGAAAAGGACTAGGAGGCTGGGTGGGCATCAGGCTGAAAATGAGTGAAAAGCATGTTCTCATGTTGAAAAAAGAAAACTGCATAGCCAGCAAGTCAGGGGAAGTAATTCTCTACCTCTGACCAGCACTAATGATGCCATAACTGGAACACTCTGTTCAGTTTTTGGTATACAGCTTCAGAGCAATGTTGGATTCATCCAATAGTGGGTTACTAAAACTGTTAGGCAAGAGCATATGACCTGTGAGGAGAAGTTAAAGGAGCTGTTAAAGGGCTTTTTTATTCTGGGAGAGTGCACGCTGGCAGTAAAAGGATCTAATAGCAACCTACAACTAGATATGGGAAAGTTATAAAGATGATGAAGATACATTTTTCTAGATAGTGCCAGATAATAAAACAAGGGGCGGTAGCCACATATTGTAGTTTAGGAGGATGAAAAAGGACAACATAAAAACCTCTAGGTATGAGGGTAGTGCACTATTAGAAGAGCTTAGCTGGAAAAGTTGTGAAATATCCAACCTTGGAGCTTTTCAAGACTTAGATAGACAACCACTGATGTAAACTTAGCAATAGTCCGCGGTTTGAATGGGAGGCTTAAGCAACGGCCCTCCAGAGGTTCTTCCTCATCGATATCTCCATTCCTGCTTTTTTCTTCCACAAAACAGTTTGTTACTTTATGAATCACATGTCTATCACCTCTAACATCTTGTAAGCTAATTGTGTACTCTGTGAGGGTTTTGCTGAACATTCAAAATGCATCGAGTATGTTCTGTCTTTTTTTCTGTTATTTCTTCACAATGCCCATCATTCTTTTAGCTTTATCATTGATTTGACTTTACTGATTTTCACAGTTCTATCATTTGACATTTATCTGTATTTTACTTCATCTGTCATTTTAATTCTCCTTCATTCAGCACAAAAGACCTTCTGAAACTCTTTGCAATTGGCTCTTTCTTTTTGCTAAACCACATATCTTGTTCGTACGAGGCTTGAGTATTGAGATGACTGGGTAGAACAGCATAAGCACTATCTCATATTAATGGGTCTCCAGTGTTGACCTATCTACTTCAAAATTCAAATCTATTTACCCTTTTTTAAAGTAGTTATTGCTTATCTGTATGAGAATCTTCCCCTTATATCCCATGACGGATTAGGTTTTTCAAGATGTTTTGATGAAGAGTGTAGTTGAATGAACTTTTGAAAAACCTAAGTAGATTTAGATTAGCTGGATATTCTCCTTGTTCAGACACTCACTGATTACCTCAAAGAACTCCATAAGGCTTCTGAGACACATCAGTGCACAAAATAGCATTGTTTTTTTCAGAATATCATCCCCGTAAACACTAGTTAAACAAGAAGTTACACACTGTAGTCTGTGATTCAATAATTTTATCCTTTATTTCTTTTAGAACAACTACATAAATAGAATAGGGCACTGACAAGTTGTTAATGTTCATTTTGTTTATTCTTTATCTAACTTACCCTGACACTTCAGAATCTCATTGATTTGAGACAGCCTATCACCCTGTGAGACAAAATTTCATCATGGGATCCTCTCAAAGATTCTCTGGAGTTTCAATGCAAATGCAAAATGTTAATTAAGTTTTGGGGTTTGTTGATTTGGTTTTGTTTTGTTTTGTTTTTTTTTCTTGTAGAGATTATCTTCTCTTGTCTTTGTCATGAAAACCAATATTAGATGAACAAACTTGAAAAACTTTTGTTTCGAAGCTCTCACAGGTTTTTATTTGCTGACAAAAGTATTAGTTTTGCACTAAAACAATAAACTAGATGTAGAATAGTTTTACATGTAATGAATGTTAATTTCAGTTAAATCACTCCCACTTTGGTGGAGTTAATTGAGATTTACTGCCTGAATTCATGCTGTCAATGTAGACAGTGAAAAAATTCAGGTCAATTTGGGATTTATAAATCATTGTAAATAAATCTTATTTGATGTTATTCAGATCATAATTTGTATTACTCTCCCTCTCGAATGGGACATTCCATTTTAGGTTCAAATGGAGACCTTGTGTGAGAATACTATTAAATTCAGATTAAGGTAAAAGATGACAAAAAAAGATTTTTCATGGGAAAAACGCAGAAGTTCTGCTACGTGCTTTTTTCTGTTGACATGGAAAAGAGTTTAATGTATGGTCATCATTTTGTGTGCAATACAAAACTAATTGTGATCTTGCATAAATATGAAATAATGGTTTGTGTTTGGTATCATCAAAGTGGTATTGACAGCAGCCTGTGCAAAAGAAACCTGGAAAATATACATTAAAATCAATAATCAATTTCAAAAAATTCTATTGATTACAAAAATCTATTGTTACAACTAAGTTTGAAGATTTTGACAAAAGCAATATTTCCAATAAATTTGTGTTTGGAGAATAAAAAAAAAAAGAAAAAAGCAATGCCTCCAGATTCACAAAGCTGTCTAAAGTGACAATGTTAAAGAAAAGTGTGAAATTTCATGTAAATTAATAGCTTACATTGATCTAGAGGGGGCTGGTAAATCTCAATTTTTTCCTTTCAAAAGTGAAGGTGTGAAAAGTGAAATTATTAAAAGACACTTGAACTTACCAAAATAAAAAAGTTATTTAAGAAGTCTAATATAAGTACGTCTAGAATAAAGAGCTTAAGAAAATACAGGAAAACTTTCACACTAAAGCTACATCATTTGGCTTGCCAGACAGGAAGAAAAGTATATAAAACTATATCAAACTAAATACTATTTAAAAGTTTTAATATTTTTTCTCTGTAAAATAATAGATTAATCCAGGTATATTTTAAATGAGCTCATGGAAAAGTCAGTGAACATTAATTTGCTTAATGTTTTTATGGTGTCCAGCAGTTTAAACCCCAAACCTTATGGATCAAACACATCTTGAGTTCAGATCCTTGGTTGGCAAGTAGCCAGCTTGACCATAGAATAATATATTTTCAGTGCAGGCCTCAATCTATTTCTGACCTTTAAAAGAAGATCATTATATGAGATTGATGAAGCTGAGAACGATTATCTTCTGTAACCATCATCATGCCATACAACACCTGATTATTTTCCTGTTTTATGAATTTTATATATCCTCTGACACTTCCAATTTATCAGTTATTGCCCTTCAAGTGAATCATCTGAATTTAAAATGATAAAATATTAAAGGTAAAGCAGCATATGCATATTATTGTACTCTCACACAAGCACTACGCAATAATATAATCTAATTTGTTGACAAAAGTTTTAGAGAATTTTTTCCTATAGTCGTAATCTGCAAGCGTACCCACGCACAAACCCTTTTGTTCATATGCTTAACAGTATTTAATAGCCACATTTTCTTTGTGTCTTCAGTCAGCCATCTACATTTGCAACTGATAGTACAATAACAATTATTTGTACTAATAAAAAGGAAAAAAAATATTCTATGAGAAGAAAAGAAAAAAAGAAAATGTTTCTATTTTCTACTACAAGGATACTCATATGGATTCCAAAATAGTTTGCAAGAAAAGTGTCATTATCACGCAACCTAAATAGAAATGGTAGATTGTTGAAGTCTGTGGCCCACTAATTAAGATATATCTCACACAGGAAGGACAGTACAGGAAAACACTGGCAGCAATGAAAGAGCGAGTGCCAGTGAAGTTGGGCTCTCTATTCTATAGCTGTTGATAATGTGATATTTCCAGAGTAAAGCCTGTTATGACTGAGATCCATCTTAACCAAGATGTTTTCCTGTTTTCTCCTGGAAACAGGAGAAAACACTAGTATAACTTTAATAGTCCAGTGGATAAATAGCTACCATTCATTTCATCAGGTGAATCATAGCAACTTATAGTTTTAACATGTCCTGAAAAGATCAGCATCTGAAAAGAACTTTTTTCTGGTGAAGGAAATCTCTGAAATCAGAGTTAAACTGCTCCTTTTACACAGTGAAAAGAAGGAGGTTAGTAATCTCTGCTACAAACTCTGTTAGTTGCTCTCTTCAGAGTAAATCCTTCCATCCTTAATTTATAGGTACCTCCTGTGATCACAGCACAAACTAAAGTTTTTGCAAATTATTACTTTGTCCTGGTTTCAGCTGGGATAGGGTTAAATTTCTTCCTAGTGCTGTGTTTTGGATTTAGTATGAGGAGAATGTTGATAACATACTGATGTTTCAGTTGTTGCTAAGTACCCCGCTAGTCCAAGGACAGCTCCCGTGCCTACTGACTGAGCTGGGTACACGAGATGGGAGGGAACATAATCAGGACAGCCAGCCCAGCTGGCTAATGGGGTATTCCATACCATGTGACGTCATGCTCAGTATATGAACGGTAGGCGTGATCCAGGAAGTAGCGATCGCTACTTGGTTATCGGTCAGCGCGGGTGGTGAGCAATTGCATTGTGTATCATTCATTTTGTATATTCTATCATTATTATTATTATTATTTTCTCTTTTCTGTTCTATTAAACTGTCTTTATCTCAACCCACGAGTTTTTCTCACTCTTACCCTTCCAATTCTCTCCCTGTCCCACTGGGGGGGCGCGGGGAGTGAGTGAGCAGCTGCGTGGTATTTGGCTGCCTGCCAGATTAAACCACGACATACCTTTACATGTTGAATCTTGTGCTTGAAAGTAAAGATTTTTTTTTCCTGTTTTCTACTATAAACACATTATATAGATGATAAAATACTGGCATCACATGAAGCTGAGAATTTTTCTTATGCAACATATATTAATAAGATTAAAATTTGCTTTCTACAGTGTATAGCAAAATTAAACTCTGGAGAAAATATCTGTATCTTTCCTTTGGCAAGTACTATCCACTACCATAAAAGTTAGAGCCAGTTAAGAGCTCAAAGACAGCAATTTAGAAGAGGTTGTAATCTGAAGAAAATCTATTTTCTTTGAGAAACATCCCATAAACATTCAATTAAAACAAAATCTTTGGGCAAGATCATGAGTTGTGTTGATGCTGGAGTACTCTCGATGTATGTTTAACTGATAGAATAAAGAGCTAAAAGACAAACTCCTGTATTTTTAATTGGCAAAATCTATATTTGTCAAGTTTAATCTGCATTTTTTTCTAGAAATAAATCACCATTGAGGAGAAAAAGTAAATTTACTACAATAGATGACATGCTCATCATAGAAGAATTTTAATGATCATGAAAGATGATCATTAAAAGCAAAACATTTTGTGATATAGTGTCAGTTACAATGACACCAGCCAGACTTTCAACAGAACTTGCCCCATTTTAATGTGGAAATCTTAAAATTCAGGTTCCCATAGACCCAGAGATCACACAGCTTCCAGGATTTGTATGGTAGATTTCAAGTCATGGAGACAAAACAGGGACCTCAGAGCTTGCTTAGCAGGGGTTTCCAGGTAAATACTGTATAGTCAAATTTAACTACAATTGTGAGATGGGTAGTCTATGTTTTGACAAAAGTTATTGTGGGTTTTTTTAAATAGAAGCTTTTTGTTCCACTGAGTGAACAGCTGTGACATGAATTTATCCCTTATTAGTATTCTATTTATGTATATAAGTGCAGATATACTGGACCTCTCCCACAAGACAGAGTTCTGTAAGATACAAAAATTTCTTGGTTCCAAAGATTTCACAATCTGTTCTTCTCAAATTTCTTATTTCTCTGTAGATTGGGTTTCTAACTTTTTGACTCACTCACTCTACTTACACATTATTCAGGGACAGATTCTCAAAAACTTCTCAACTTAACATGTTTCTTATACTCAAATATTAATGTATATCACTTTGAGAAATGCAAAAGCTTTTCAAATAGAAATTGCCTATTATTTAGACTCTGTCACTGCTTTTGTTAATCAGGTGTATTTTGCAAAGGCATGACATGATTGCTTCTCAGAATGACTGCTTTGGGAGTTTTAATTTCTTCTGAATCTTGTATTTACTATACATTATATCTCGGTTTGTTGATTCTAATGGAGTAATAATGTAATTGCTGTCTTGTAAAAAAATATTCTACTTGACTTTTTTTAACCAGAAACACTATAAAATTCCAAGTCTCAAACTTAATCGTCAAACATGTGTTGTTTATTTTTTTTACCGGGGTTCAATGAATGAATATAGGAAGACAACCAAAACTGAAAAATCACCTTTTCCAGTAATCATAGAATAAGAGAGTGGTTTGGCTTGGAAGGGACCTTAAAGATCATCTAGTACCAACCCCCCTGCCATGAGCAGGGACATCTTCCACTAGACCAGGTTGCTCAAAGCCTCATGCAACCTGGCCTTGAACACTTCCAATGATGGGAAGTGAATAATGAACCTCTAGATTACCTCAGACAAAGAAAAAAAAAGAAAGAAAAGAAAAGAGCAGAATTTGAAAGGAGGTTCAATCCTTTCAAAGGTGATTTCTACAGTGATTTCATAGCTATGTATAAATAACCTATCTGAATATAACATTCTGTAACTTTTTCAAAAAGGAAGATGAACTTGCTGACTTTGATGATGTCAGCTAATGATTATGTAGCCTCTAACATTTTAGGCTGGATCAGGGGCAAGCTTTTTAGCATATCTGTTTCCTATGCTTTAGTTAATATCAGGGGGTGATCTCAGAACAGATAACATGAATTCCTTTTGAAGGAAATTATACTGGAATATCTTTTCCAGTCACTAATGGGTATTCAGTCTGCAGGAACAGTTGGAGCTGATCTGAAGTAAACCTTAGCAGTACCTACACAGTGGTCAGCAGAGCCTCAGCACGAACATTTCAGTCTACAGATCCTCTCCTATTGTGCAACTATTTGGTAATGCAAACCTCTTTCTGCTACAGCAGCCGCATTTCCTCCAAATATATTAATGCATGTGCATATATGTTCACAAGAGAATGAGAAGGGAAAGTTTCAGCTTTAAAAACTCCAGTTTTGCATGACATAAAACAAATTTGCATTTTCCCAAGTGAAGGATTTTAAAATTTTTAGGTTTAAAATATTTAGGTAGGTAACAAGAACCTTCATCAGATCTATAGATTGTTGACCTACAAATCAATAAAAACTTAAAAGATGGATAGATTATACTTATTACTGATCTTCTTTTATTCTAAGAATGGTTTCTGAAAAGAGCCCCTTTTTATGCTCCAGTAATTGCTGTGCAACAAAAAAAGTGAGCAAATTTTAACAGAATGGGAAAAAAAAAATCAAACTAATGGCTTTCCAGTTTGTGAGATTTTGACAGAACTAGCTTTGTATATTGGTGCTTTTTACAATGCTTTAACCATAAATTTAAAGTAAGTTAGTATTGTTTACTACTGACCTGAGGAGCAAACAACACAGAGGTTTTTCATGCATTATATTTCTAAAAAAAAAATATGTATTTCAATGAATGAGCTGTAAAGGAAAACAGAACTTCCCTGGCAGTTTCCAAGTCAGTTCATAAGACACTTTAGGAACCTGCTGATAAAAGATCTGTTTATACATATAAATCATCATTACTGTCTTTCTTATGAAGGATGAGAACGAATTGCTTGGGTGATACCTTATGAAAACTCTAGATTCAAGCATTCAGGTATCAAACAGATAAGATACAATAACTGGAAGTTAACATTCCCATAATACTTATTTCCTGAGATACATGTTATAAGTGAAAAAGCTTTTTATATTTTTTTCTCCTTCAGGGCTTGTTGCCTTGAATTTCTTCTCGTGAATTGGTACTGTTGTGCGTTAAGCCGAAGAGCTTCAAGCAGAGAGGCACATGAAAACTTTTTTTGTCTACTTTCTACACTGTTCCAAATGCATTTTCTCATCCATGTGTGTAAAAGCAGATAAATTGGAATCACTAAGTGTGTAGGTGATTGCGCCAGGGAAAGTTTTATGGCTCTGCTGTTATGTTTTCTTTTAAAATTCAGATGTATTCCTTTGTTTTAAGGCTTAAAAAATTAAGAATTTGCAAAACGTCCTGGAAAGTAAGATAGTCATGCATGTTTGACATGTAGCTAAGCTTTTCAGCAGAGGGAAGAATTGAAGATGATTCCCAAGGCATAAATATCTACCTAGCATAATGAGGTGTTGTAGATTAGACGGAGCAAAATTTATTTATTCTCTCCTAAGTAGTAAAGGACGTGACTAATAAACCCTAAACCTATGTGTTTATAAAACTATATGAGATTCCACATTAATTGAGAGGACATAAATGTTACCAGTTGCAACACAAAATCACCATTTAGACATAGAGCAGTAGTCATTTCAGTTGAACACATTAACATTCTGTCCACATAAATGCTGAAGCAGGAAAAAAAATTCATCGCAAAGCCAAATAAAATTTGGAAAACAAACTGAAAAATGTTCCTTCAAATCACATCCTTACTTTTCTCATTCCTTCTTTATATGCAGGTTGTTTGACATTATTTCTATCTCTCTTTCGAAGCTCACTGAATACAATGAAATCCACTTTTTGAAATTTGTTGAGACAAGTTTACTTGTCTTCTTTTTGATATTAAGTACTAGCCATCTTGTCCTGGGCAACAAGAGAAGAAACATAATATACCAGAATTATCATCTATAGATTTATTAAATTATATCAGGGAAAAATCCAGTAATAGCACCATCCAGCATAGATCATAATTTATTTTATAACCATTACCATATGGTAAAGACCTGTTCTCAGTTACCATCCCCTCTCCCACCTCCAATCTGTTATGTAAGCAGTTTTTGAACACCACAGCCTTCCCCCTCATATTGTGACAAATGAGTCAAAAAAGAGGGAACAACTCTTTACCATACTAAAGAATAATTTTTTAATGACTATTGCTCCAGTACTTTCTGAAATTTCCTTTTCCTGTTGTTTGAAATTTCAGTCTGGTGAGGAAACAGACTTCCAACTGAATAAATACAGACAATAAGAACATGTCATCTTGAGAAAATATTAATTTAGCTGCCTAATTTATCCATTTTACTTAATCCAGCAATAAAAAAAAAAAAAAATTTCAAATTAGCTTACTATAATCTAGTAATACACTTTTAGCCTCAAAACACCACATAGAATGAAGCCCACAACAAAGTTCCCAAAGCTATCACTTTGATAGGAATTTTTAAAGAGTGTGGAAGGCTTATTCCAATTATAATAAATATCTTTCAGGTTTTATGGAACAAATTATACATTCTTTTTCAGAAACATCAGCATTAATTATTTTCTGAAGGAAGCTTTTTGTCAGATTTTTAAAGTCTGCCCAAGTAGTAGCAAAGAACATTTGGGGGTAGCACTCAAATCAAAGTCATCAAAATATTTTAGCTATTGCTTCTGAAGTTTTCATGCCCCTACAAGAACTATTGCATCAAAAATTCTCCAAAATGAAGTTAAAACTTTTCCTAAAAAAACCCTGCCCAAAACCAAATATTATAGATCCTAAAATCAGAGGTTATGGAGCAAAGAGATTACAAAAAAGATTATCTAGTGGATAAAACATTCTTAAAAGAAAAGGGAGGAATTAAAAAAACTATTGATTTTGACTAGTTACTACCATGTACAAATTCATAATGCATAATTACATTTCTAAAAAAACCCAACCAAACAAAAACAAACAAACAAACAAACAAACAAAAAAACAAACAACAAAAAAAAAACAACAGACACCTGATGCTAAAGGAAATTGAGGGGAAAAAAAGAAATAAAAAAAGACTATAAAATATTTAAGAGAATTAAAATATCAGAAAATACTACAGAAGTGAGAATTATTTTTAATAACAGAAGAAAAATTGTTAGGAAATGTTTATTAATCTATGCTGATGAAACTTGCAAATAACTACTAACAGAGAGAGACATCACAAAATGCAGATGTTAATATATTTAAGGAAATATAAACCAGGGGTTAAACTGATAAAAATATTGTTTCTTCAGGGTTCATAATATGATTTCTGAAACAAAAATATGCAGATGAATACCAAAATAATATTTAATCTAAAACATATAAACTTAAATAGCAGCACATAACTCACAATAAGACAAGGAATTAGTTTTTAACTTATAAAATTAACTAAAAGAAATCTCAAATATTTGAGTAGATAGTAGATGTGTCTGTCTACTTGACTACCATTCACATATATAAGTCTATTATTAGAGACTAAAATAAACTATTAATATCTTATTTATAGAGTTGTTTTACATTACAACTAAAAATTGGTGTTCCATATCAGAGGAATACATCAATCACAATTAAAGAGCAGAAGTAACTCTGAATCTGATATGTTCTTTCGAGGGGATGTTTAGACTGATTGAAGTTAAGTCATTCAGAAAACTAAGCAGTGATACAACCACTTTTACTAGTTTTTGAAACACAACCATCCTCCTTAAGACCTTAAAAATATTTTTAAAAAGGGGTATTTTATCTTAGGTGTGCTTACAGAGCAAAAATTCATATGACTTGTGAGTATCTGAGATATATTTTAAGATGCTCTGTTATTACAGCACAGCAAAAGCTGCCTTACTGTTTGCATTATTTACACTAATACAATGAAGTATTTGGAAACTCAAATATAAGTACATAGTTGCCTTAAAAATACATAATAACATGTAAGGCATCATTGCCTTTAAGTTTGTTTCACTACTGCTTTCTGGAGTTAAATGACACTTCACATAACCTGTAAGGGATGCCAGTATATCACTACATTTTCTTTCTTCTTTTTTTTTTTTTTTTTTTTTTTTTAAACAAATATAAACATCCGTAAAGTTATAAATCTCCGTACTTGCGTTCTATTCTATCACACTACAACCAACTGAAATAAACAAAATCTCTGGAAGGAGGGTCAACACTATCCTAATTTCAAGTGGAAATAGTATTTCATACAAATAATTAATTATTTTTTAAAGATGAACTGAGCTTACTCCAAGCCATTTTCTGACTAATTGATTTATCCAGAGTTCACAACATCTGAACTCCCCTGAAGAATTGCTCCTGTGAAGCACTATGTCTTGCTTGCACTTCAAAATGTTAGCTTCATCATGAATTACCAATACCTGCTCAGCTGATATGGATTCTTTTTTTCTTTTAGAGTGGGACAACATCTCCATTTGAAACACATCAGTACTGAATTAAAAGCAGATTCTGCCAATAGCTATATGAGAATCACCTCCAAATGTGATTATAAATGATCCTTAAATGCTGACTTTACTAATAGTAATCAGCTTATACAAGTGAGGAATTTGTGTTCTCTTTCTATAGCCTCTCAGGATCTGTCAAGGTCAAAAAGTGTCAAGGCTGTGCATTAGAGATACTCTTACAGCAAATAAGCAACAAAAATGCTCATTAGTGAGCTTCAAAATTGATTTATGATAAAAGAACCTTTTGAACCAATTGAAGGAAACACACTGTCAGAGGTGATGCTGGTGAGCAGTGCAAAAGCACATCTAGTAGTACCACCAAGACTTACAAACATTCTTTATCTCAGTATTTTGTTTTCCTGTTCTGCAACACGTAGGTACTCGTCTACCCTAAAAGGACTTTGAATACTTCATGAACAGTTGCCTGATGCAAAGTTTGTTATTTCTAGAAGCACAAATAGCATGACACTATATTAGTTAAAAAAACTCCAAAAAGCCAAACCCACAAAACTTATACATAGTACTAGTACAAAAGTCCAGAGAGCTCACTGAGAAATAATGCTTTTTAAAAATATTTCAGCTCTTATTTTCAAGGAAGACTGAAAAAAAATTTTATAAAACTACACATATAAGCTTCAACAGAGGGCACATCAAGCTCAGTCAACTCTCTGTCCTTTTATCTCCAGTTTCCAGCCACACATCAATATAATTTTGTGAGCTCCTGTTATTAAGCATAGTTGCCAGTCTTTATTGGCTCAAACTTGCACTAAGCCTGTAGCTAAAAACTTCAGTATTGTGGAAAAGTTTTACGGATAACAATACTGTGGAAGATTGCTTTCATTGTTACAATTTCCTTTCCAAACATTTGAAGGTGTTTCAGTTTGCAATAAAATGTGTTTTGAAGCTTACTGCAGACGAGAACATTTGAAAATAAAGCCAAACCTTCTTTCGAAATAATTCCAACATTCTGTTAAAAATATTTCTTCATTTCCATTAAAAGTAAGATTAGGTTTCACTCAGTCTTTCTTGTTTTGTACAGTTGTACAAGGTTTCTTGTACAACTCTCTGGTTTCCTCCATCCCTAACTATCTTCCAGTAACCATTTTGGGCACACCCATTTTTAAATTACTTAAATTTACAACAGAAATGCAGTAGAACATTTACACTAGAAATATATAGAAGCTTTTTCTCAAAAAATGTATAATTTAGAAAATGTTGGTTTATCTTCCAGCAGTGGTGCAGTTATACTAACATCGATACATCTAGCACTGTATAAACACCAGTAGATGTTCATGCTCAGTGAGAATTGAAAGAATTAATCTCTGAAAAGAAAAAGACAACTTTTCCAACCTCTGTCCCTACCTCCACCACTTACCATAGCTTTCTGCATGAATCAGCCAAGCACGTCTAAAAGTCAGTGAGGAGACAAAGCAGCTGAATTATTTTTCCTTAAACCACCTTTATTTCAGTTCCCTTAGAGCAAAACTTATTATGGCTTTTGGAAAAACTTTTTGATTTAGCTTGTAGATTTATCTATATTAATTAACAGGGAAATTATAATAATTTCTAGAATAACTAAATTGAACTGCTTTCAGATCAGAACCACATCTAGTTAGGCAGATTTGTCCGTTTTATTTATGACAACAAAAAGGAACATCTGCTATAAAACATCAAGACCTACAAGCTGAGTATTTTAGAAATCAGAAAACCAGAATAACATAAAATCAAACTGGCTAGATTAAAGTAGATGTCTACATAGACCAGTATCGTACTTTCAATGTAGCATTTCCAATAAAAGATGTTTGCGAAAGCATAAAAGAGCACATATAGAGCAATATTTTCTCGTGATTCTCTGCACACCAATGGTTTCCAGATCAGGGCTTTTGAAACAGAGCTGATATCACTCTCCTGAACTATATTGGATAGATTTTTTCTTACATTAATTAAATGGTTTTGAGCTCATATAAACTTCTACTTTCCACTGTACCATATGGAATAGTAAGCCAGCCTGCACTGTCTGAAGTAGCATTGCTTTTTCTTGTTTTGAACCTGCCACTTGTTATTTTTTGTTCCTTATTGACCCTATCCCACGCCACTTAAAATTTTAAAGACTTTTAACAGGCCCTAAAATATTTATCTCCACACTGAAGAGTTTAGGTTATTTAATAACTTACCATATCCAAAACATATATTCTTGTTGCTTTTTAACTTGTTTCAATTATGCTATATCTTTTTTTAAAACCTGGAACAGGATACTTTTGTCATTGCTTGCCTTATTCAGTATATGAGTTTGCTGCAGTTCTATCTGGGGGCATCCTGATGTTCTCTATATTTCTGCAACAGTTCTTACCATTTTATTTATTTTCTTAAATGCTGATGACCTGATATTCTCATAGACCTCCCTATTACAAAGCCAAGATCTCATTTTTGAATAGCAGTATTTACTTTACATATATAATTTTATCCCAAAGTTTAAGGTTGCTTTCCCACCTCACATTCTTTTTTAGATCTCTGCAATTACCTCCTCCCCAGTATGAAAACTGGTCATGTTTCCTATCTTTGAACCAGTTATTTTATCCATGCCTATGGCTGTGGGATCTCCCATGTATACTGACTCATTTGAAGAATTTCAACAGGTCTATGAGGAATTCCTTTTTATGAAAAACAGATCTGTTTTTCTTTAATATTGTTTATTTATATGTCCATTATTTAATATTCTTTGGAATACTTTTCATCAGTCTGACCCATTAGTTGTGTTTTCTAAACCACCTCTACAGGGGCCATGAAGGAAAACAAACATTGCATTCGGAAAAAGTGAAATAAGAGTCTGGCCGTTGACTTGCTACACAACACAAAGAAAGATATATAATGTGTGATGCGCTTCAGCACCTCTGTCACAGAAAACCATAGGATATATTACAATTGTGAAAACACACTTCATATACTCTACCCTTGCTCCTTTACAATTCTTTGAATAAGGAGTGAAAAAACCCTCATTCTTTTCTTCACATTTCTCTTGAAATAAGGTAGTGAGGTAGGATGCCATCAAGGCTACACAACACATGCCCAAACCAAAGCTTCAGGTATTAGCATGAGACTGATATTTCTGCTAGGATTACTGACAAAAAAAGTGAAATCTAAATCATAGGTCCTTTTTAAAATGAGAATGTTTTATTTTGGGTACTTGTTTAGTGAGGATAATATCTAACACTGCACTATAAGCTATAATAACTCTTTCTGAACAATAAAGAAACAGTAAATGTTCACTTAAAATAAACTATTGCCTGAGCACTGTGATGAGACATTTACTTTCTACAAACAGAATATGGCATCAACTAGTAATATATTTATCTGAAATTGAAAAAAAAAAAAAAAAATATCTTATAGCTCCTTGGGAACAGACTTTTAAAAGTAGGGGAGAAGAGCAGGGTAGGAGAAAGGTGTTAATTACAGCTTGGATAAACTCAGAGACATCATACTGTTTGATTCAAAAAACATTTTGCAGATTTAAATTCAAAGCAATTTGGCCTGAAAAAGGACATGTGAAAACACAATAAAAAGAAATTACATATAAAAGGAGAAAGCAATATCCATTTATTAACAATTCATCTAAGATACAATTTAACATATTTCAGCAACTATAAGGTTTAAAAGGTCAGAAATATCAACATCAAATATGGACAAACACCATGAGGGGGTTTTATACCATATTAAGAATGAAAATAAAATGAAAATGTATAGTCAAAAATATCTAATATTTCCTCTTGTCTATAAAATGAAAAAGGGGACTATATGCATTTGTATGTCTGAATTTGGAAAGTAATCAGCTACAACTAGTTTCAAAGAATCAAAGTTGGGATACTTTAAGATTAAAATATTCTGGAAAACTAAAGCCTAGATGAATTGATCTCGAGCTAAACAATAAGCCTTATTTAAGAAATTCCTATGACCTCGAAGACATGAAAAGACTAAAAGTACAAGAAATGTAAATCAAAATTAAAAAATGGTTATTTGTCCAAAAAAAATTTGGTTTTGTTTTTGTTTTCTTTTTGAAAGAATTAAGTCAATTGGTAGAAGTGAGTACTGATAAAGTATATCCTCATTTTTCCAAGGGAGTTAGTTTAGTTCTTCATGATATGTTTCTGTAAGTTTTCATTTAAATTGAACAACAAAAAAAAAAAGGAGTTCATTAAATGGTGTAAGAACAGGTTTGTTAGTGAACCTAAATATTACTAGGGAAACATCAAGCATCTGTGAGCAAAATGAGTTCTAGTTACATTCCTAGAGAGATTAGCTCATGGTCCAATACTACTGAATGCTTGCATGACCAATTTAGAGGATAAGAAATTTTTTCCTGAAGTATGGTAGATCAATGAAGGGGTCAGACCAGAGAGAGATGATTTGTTTGATTCTTTTGGAAGATGACCACTCACAGGATTGTGTCAAGATATGTTAAAAGATAACAGAAACATAGGACTTAATCTCTGCAAAGCACTAGGTTGTCACTGATAAACCACAACAAAAGCAAATTAGATACTTTCATTATAAAAAGAGGTCATGTATGATCCCTGAATGTATAAAAAAAGAATACTGTATAGAGACTGGGAAATTAAATTGTAACTCCACAGTGCTGAAATTACCTTACAGTCTGTCTTACACCTTATTTTAAATTTTTCCTCTACAACATAAAATGTGATCAGCTACACAATTGCTTACAAAACACACAACTGCAAGACCTCATGATTCAGTGGTACATTGGTACCTCATAGTTTCTGTCCCTAGAATAAATTCAGATTTTTTAAGACCATGTTCTTTATTCTAACTCAGACTTTTTAGGCTCAACAAATTGGTAAATGGATTTAAAACAGTGACCCATTAGACACCGTAATCCATACTAATTAATCTAGCAATCCATTCTGGCCTCAGATGATACGAACTATTAAATATTCTAGGTGACTAAAATAATAACTAACACAAATAATACATATCACTACAAAGTTCAACAAAATATTGAAATCCCACTTGCAGTTTGTTCTAACCACTGTGGGAGCTGTCAAAATCACTCAAAGACAACAATACAAAGTCTGCTAGAAGCGGCATTTTTATATAAAGTATAGACTTTTTTGCATGGGGATGTTATTGATTTTTAAAGCAATATCAAATAAAATATCACTATCTGCAATACCTAATATGAATTAAGTAGTCCCTCAGAAGTGCCTCTTCAAAGGGCTTTAGAATTCACTGCTCTATGGATTTATCCCCCACCTGGGGGAGGACAATAAGAAATACACAATCCAGTTTCCATTAAAAAGGAAGACTGGTTTACATTCAACTAAAACTGTCTGATACAAACTACTTCATACATTCAATTTTCTCTTACAATTTACTCACATTCTCCAGAGACCGGCTTGGGACAATGGATTTGGGGAATGGATTTGGGGAATGGATTTGGGACCGGCTTGGGGAATGGATTTCAAGTTGAAAAGCAAAGTAATCTTCAACAAGACTCTTGTTGGAATGAGGCAGGATAAGGAAAAAGTCACTCTTCTACCACTTAATATGTCATACATTCAACTTTCGGGGAAAAATGCAGATATTGGATTGTGGGAACAAGATGGATGCTGATGTGTAACAACATCTGGACTTCTGGAAAGACAGAAGAACAAACTATATATGAGACTCCACAGTGTGGATTATTACTGTTTATAATGCATTTAAAAGATGATAACATAGGTTTCTTAAAGGCCAAGGCTACATTTATTCCAGAAGTTTTTAAGATTCTAAAACTGCAAAGTACAAAGCAAATGTAAGGAAAGATGGATCAAGCATCTTTGATGATCTTTTTTGCAACTTTTCTTTGACAGGCATTAATTCTGATTACTAGAAGATATCTGAATATAGGTTCCAACCCATCAATAAAAAAATGACTTTACAACAGAATTTACAAATGACTTTACAAAAATGTTTGACTTACAACAATGAAAGGTACAACACTTCGGCAGCTGTACCTGTTTGACAGTATACTTTACTCATGACTGCGTTTCAGCAGAATTAGCTAAGGATTAAATGGATTTTTTACGACAGAAATTATTTTCTTACAACATTAATCACAACCTAATATTTGATTGAATAAAGAGACTTTGAAAGTACTTTGACAATGCCGTTTTGAATTATTACTTCTTTTTTTTTTTTGAGTATCAGCATTGTCTTTGACAAATAAATAAATGCATCTTAAGAAATTGAAAGATTTTACTACCTATCACCACCACAGGTTTTAATCTAAAATTCCCTTTCCCTGTTTTTTTGAATGGAAGATGAAACTTACTTTACAGAATACAAACAGGAATCTAGGAAACCTACTTTTTTTTGTATAAGCATAATTTACCTTGTTGATATTTCAATCCATATAGGTACATTGTCTTTTTATTAGACATTTACCTAAAAACATCGCAGGAATTTCTTTGGGAAGTTTGGTTGTTACTGGAGCTCTAAGGATGACCCAAGATATAGGCAATGATGTAAAATTCATTCTATATTATCTCCCATCCCCACACCAGCAAAATAAATCTTGTAATATCATTTAGCTTCTGCTCAGGTTGAATATTTTAAATTTTATTCAAGGCAAAAATGAAAATGCTAAACTTATATTTATTGTGAAAACATATATAGTACATATTATAAATTAAATTACCTCTTTGTATAATAGAAGTAATAATCTGAAAATAAAAAATACTTAAGTTAACAAGACCCACAGTATCTCAGAACGTTTTGCCTTTTCAAAAGTCTGTGTCTTTCAACTAAAACTTCGATAGAAACTTAAGTAGAATAACTTCCACCAATTCAACATCTTATGATAGAAGTTTTTTCTTTCAGCAAACCTAAATTCTAGAGTCAAAGTCAACCTAAAATGGAATTTCAAAGGATATTTAAGGAATTTACTCTCATCCATTCAGATCTTCTTACTTTTAATTTTCTTAGGTTGGGAAATTTATTACTTAGTGTGCTATTTCTTTAAACTAAAATAAATAAACAGGTGGAGGGGAGGAAAAAGAGCAGAGAAACAATCAGAAACAAAGAACTTACAATGTATTTTATTCTTAAAACAAAGACAAACCACACACAGCAGACTGTCTTTAACTCATTTTCTATTAAGAACAGGTCATTTTATTATTCTGTACATTCTACAAGAGGTTTCAATAGTAAAATGCAATTTAGTTTTACTACAAATGGGCTGTACAGTCTGTTAAACAATGGCAATGTTACAAATAATACATATTGTTTATCAAGGGGAAATTTCAAGCAGTAAAAGATTATATTATTGTGAAACTGGTCATCATTGTTCAGCCACAAAAAGCACAGAAAGAAATTAAAAGAGCCACAGTAATGGATGAGGAGAACAAAAAGTTTCTGGTTTTCATTATGTGCATTTAGGGAAAATACCTTAATAGCTACTTTGTTCATTTGTTGAAAAGTATTTGGAGGAAGGTTTTGGATTTAAACTGCCTTACTTTTAAGATAAAACAGTTCGGGTTTTCAAAACTACTATATTGGTCACCTTACAATTTTGAACTATTTACATAACACTAAAGAAAACAAGTAATACAAACGAAAATCTTAACAAACAAACAAACAAAAATTCTCGATCTGAGAACAAAACAGATGTTGCTTTCATTTAAATTGCATTTTGACCAAAACAATCAGTACCTTGTGAGGGGAGGGAGGTCTATAATATGTAACAGTGTGGACATATGCAGCATATGGACGAACTATACCACATCTGCTGAACAGATGCAGCAATGGGATAATTCTGAAATCCAGCAGTAGTCAAGCTTAAGACGCCTTATCTAATTCAGTCCATGCTCCCTCGGGGATGTGAACATTATTCATTGGTATGATGTGTAATTAAGAGGTAGTAAAAAGTTTTACCTTTCTGTCATTCTTAGTACTCTGTCTCTGCACCTAAAAAATACACTTCCCCATTTTTCATCTTTGCCAAAGACTTATTTGGCATTGGAAGTAAAATGGAATGACAGAGGGTCAAACACAAAGTGAGTACTGAAGAGCAGAGCCAAGCAGTTGTGTTTCTTCCTCCTGTTATTAAAGAACCTTGGAGATGTACCTCCAGGTAGAACCAGGTAGGAACTTCTGGTTTCTGCAGCCACATGGCCAGAATGACTTTGAAATAAGATTACATCGTAGGCAGTGTATCTGCTCAAATCCATTAAGAGAAAAAAACTTCAGCCACCACACAAAAAAAATTCAAAACAGAAATAAAACAACTGTCCATTTCCTGTAAAATTTAAAAAAAAAAAATATGTTTCTTGGCATCATCTTCTCCAAGATGTTTGAACATCATTCATTGCTTTCTAAGCCAGAACAATTACTTGTCTAATATCACACAATTTAAAATCAAGTTTTTTGGAACGCAAACAGGCCGAGTAAGAAGGCTTAAGAAAAGGATGTATTTATTTAGTACTAGCACAGACAGAACTTTATATCCAAGGTTGTTTGCATTCCAAACAGGGTTTCAGGGAACCCATCTGTAGTAATGGTAGGAACTGCAGGTGGTCAGTCAGTCTGGAGAAAACAAGTAAAGGTGATGAAGAAGGCGGAAACTAATATTTCCTTAGTACCTAACAATGTTACGGTTTCTTCCAGTTGCGCCTGGTTTCTCACACATGCATTAAGAATTACTGCACTATGCTAGTATTTCTTTTCACTAATATTGATTAAGCACATCATATTAAAACAGAGTCAGTTTACTTAAAGATCCTGTGTAGGAGAAACGACAGCAGTTGCCAAGAATCCACATGTAAAGCAGTGAGCATCACTCACAAAACAATATCGTTGACAGACACATTGCCATTACACGTGGTTGCTTTATACAGCATCTTGATAACTTGTTTGACAACAAATGCAACTTGCTTTGTCACCTCAGTGGACCCTTTCCTAAAATACTATTCTGTACCTAAATAGTTAATTGAAAAGTAAGGTGATTTAAACACTTGGCTGTCTGTGGGCTCCTGTATCATCATTTGCTTTCAGAAGGAGCAAGATTTTTCAGTATATTTGGGGTTTTTTGCTAACTGCGATCATGAAGGTTAGCTAATGCTGCTGCTTTCAAATGGTGGGGTTCAGAATTCAGTGGAATTCACTTTCTACCAGAACTTCACTGTAACTTGACACAGTTTGTTAAAACAGAGCATTTGCTTTACAAAGACACTGAGTTTTCCCATTGCCCAATGTTTGGGATACTACCATGCGGAAGTAATGATAACTATCACTGGCTCTTTGCTTGTGAGATTATCTAGTGCATATCTCAATATAAAACTTATGTGTGTTTCCATAAAAAAAAGTTTTAATCCTCCCAGGTTTAATTTAAGAACCAGCTGATATAAGATTAAGACTAACCTCATACTTCAAATAAAAGCCATCAGTAAGTTCCAACTTTGGCTAACTAATAGACCCAATGGCAGGTGAAAGTCATCAGCGTTGAGCAATGGGCTGGCATACTGGCGGAGACAGGAATTTGTTTGCATGTCACTGTCTGCATCTGCTGTTTCACCACACTTCTCCAGCTGACTGCTTCTGACAGAATCCTGAACTAATTTTTACATCTCAGATGAAAATGTGTCATAACAGATCATGCACAATCTGATTTAAAAAAATTCAGTTTCTTATTTCATTCTTTAGTACCTGATATAAACAAGAATTTAATACACCCAGACATGACAGATATGTGTTAAACTTATTTTATTGAATTCTTTCCTTTTGTTCGTGTCTCTGTGTGTTTGTGTACTGGAGTGGCAGAGGAGCCAGAAAGATTTATAGACTTTATTTTCTGATAAGTCTTACAAAGGAAAAGGTCAGAATTTTCAGCTGCCTGGAATCTAAAAAACAATAAAATGTACAGACAACTCTCTATTAAAAGTAATAAAATTTAATATTGTTTTCATGAGTATCTCTTCCTATTCCCTTCTTTTTTAAATTTCTTTTTTTCCTGCACTATATTCATTAGTTTTAACCCCACTTCTTTAAATAGTTTTAATTTAAACATACTTTTGGTTCAGGAAGGTATACAGGCTTTCTTATCTATCTGTTACACTATTTTCATACTTTTTGTTTCCATTAAGCAAAGTTAGTTTGAAAATGTCAGACCTTAAGTTTGGCTTAAAAAACTCTCAGTGAAAAATAGAGGGGAAAGAAAAGTTCTACAACATGAAGATAGCAAAGGGCAGCCAGACCAAAAAAACCAAACAGAAAAAAAAAAAGCAAAAAAAGATATCAGTTCTATCCACTAGGTGAAATAAGTTAATTAAATAAAAATAAGTTCCATAAGAAGATTTATCCTAATTATAGCAGAATTCTATAGGATCTTATCCAATTGAACTCTTTCTATCAGCAATACCAGAAGATTAGTTGTCATGGTTTAACCCCAGTCAGCAACTAAGCCCCACACAGCCACTCACTCACTCCCCCTGATGGGATAGGGCAGAGAATCAGAAGGGTAAAACTGAGAAAACTCATGAGATAAAGACAGTTTAATAGGTAAAGTAAAAGCCACGCACACAAGCGAAACAAAGCAAGGAATTCCTTCACTACTTGCCATGGGCAGGCAGGTGTTCAGCCATCGCCAGGAGAGCAGGACTCCATCACGCATAACAGTGACTTGGGAAGACAAATGCCATCATTCCAAACATCCTCCCTTTCTTTCTTCTTCGCCCAGGTTTATATGCTGAGCATGACATCATATGGTATGGAATATCCCTTTGGTTAGTTGAGGTCACCTGTCCCAACTGTGTCCCTCCCAACCTCTTGTGCACCCCCAACCTGCTCGCTGGTGGGGTGGGGTGAGGGGCAGAAAAGGCCTTGACTCTGTGTAAGCACTGCTCAGCAACAACGAAAACATCCCTGTGTTATCAACATTGTGTCCAGCGCAAATCCAAAACATAGTCTCACACAAGCTAGTATGGAAAAAATCAACTCTATCCCAGTCAAAACCAGCACATTCTCCATCCCTTATTCCGTACCATTTAGATCCTGCTCAGGTCCCACACTATCCAATACATCTCGTTTACCCACCCAGCCACCCCCCCTTCCCATCGATTGGTACAATACACAGATATCATTCCCTTAGTCTATGGACCACCCCTGTAAAATGTCTTTAAAATGCCCACAAATGTCCACAAATTGAATTCATTCAGTCCATGACTTTGTGCTCCATCTATTACGGTGGTCACCCAAGACAGGAGAGGTGGTGTGTTTTGTGGAGTTACTGGGCACCAAAGCCAGCTCAGGTCGAGTCACTGCTGCACTTGCACTGTTTCTTGTAAGGCTTCTTCCTCAATGGTTCAGGTGGTTCCTGCTGTAGTAATTCCTATAATATGCAACCCAAATCATGGGTTACAACAATTTAAAGGCATATCCATCACAATCTCCACCCCTGGTCCCTTTGGGCTATGTTATAGGGTTTAAGATTGCAATGAATCCCAGCCAAAACCAGCATATTAGTAAAATCTGAGAAAGCTGAAGTTCCAATTTGACATGAAAACTATCTGTAAAAGCTACAGCACTACTATTAAAGCAGGAACTAAACAGCAAGACAAATTAACATGCAGGTCTGCCTACAGCTGTACAACTTAACTTCTTGGTGGATAATTTACATCAGATTTAGACAGGCAATCCATGTTTATTAGTTCAAATAAAAACAGAATTAATCAGAAAGCAATACAGGAAATGAAAACACAAGTGAAACAAAGAATAATTGAAAGGATTGCGTACAACTTGAGAAAAAAACAGCAAATAAAATAAAAACTAAAGTAAGTAAACCCAAGAAAAGCTGATTTGGAAATTAATGAAGAAATGAGAAATAAAAAATATCTTCAGCATTTACAGAAATCTAAATGTTATTTACTAAGACACTCTCTTCTTATTTATTTACAATTCATATAGGGACATCTACACTGCAAATTAGTTACGGCTGGTTTTACTACATTAGGCAATCTATTCCACAACATTTGTTGCAAGAGAAGCATGTGGATGTTACTACAAGGCTGATCAGGTATATTTTAGCTCACATTTGTTCCAGCAGTGTTTAAAAATAAACACTGAAGACTGAACAGATATCCCTCCGTTGAACTTCCTCTGCCTTGGACTGTGCACGGACCATTTTTTTCCATATAAAACAAACACTGGATTCCCACAGAAAATATAGGAATTTAGAAATTTGGGATCAAAATGAGCAATCACTAGGGTTCCTCTTTTTTTTCTCTTTTTTCTTTTTTTGTCTTTTTTTTCTTATTTTTTTCTTTTTTTTTTCTTTTTTATTTCTTTTTTTTTTTTTTTTCTTTAACAGCAATTCACCAGTTTTATGCGGAACAGTCTGGATCTCTGCAATTTCTAAGCACTTGAAATAATTTGCTACTCTCTCAACTGACACTTTTACTCCTATTGTCTTTCAGGACACTTTTAGTGTTGCAATTTCTAGGACAGTTTTGTAGTTTATTTTGTGCTTTCTTGGGTTACAAGCCTTTAATTGATCAATGGGTTTGTGAAAAGGGGTGTTTAATGAAACACCAAGGAGGTACAAAATAATATCGGTGTGTGCATTTACACAGTAAGTTAGGTCGCCAGTTAGGTGTGAATTTTTCAATTCCTATTTCTGGAGGTAAAGGCCCTATATTCATTATTTCACAACAAATACTAGAACTGGATATATAGACTCAGGATTTAGAAACATGGCAGGGAAAACATTCATCTTGTCCACATCAATCTAATAAACCAATGGGTAGAGTAATATATTTTGGTACATTTTTGCCTGGCAACTCTTTAATTCTTATAATAGCAGCAATCCCAGCCTTATAATCAAGGTGGAAAATGGTTCTTTCCTACACCACATCTCCCTATAAAATTACAATCTTTCCTAGGCTGCAATGGTAACTCACGGTTTAGATGGTGACATCTCAACAGAAAATCTTAAGTAGAAATGTGTGTGACTGCATGTGCAAATAACACAGCAGAGGTTAAAGAGGACAATACAGATAGCAATTAGGAGTACAAAGTACTGTACAAACTAAGAAAAATGTAAGTTACCCATTATCAAGAAAATATGCACAAAATGGATATATAACAGAAAATACTTAGTTGTTATGTGATGGAAAACAGAAAAAAAAATCGTTATTAGATTGTAACTTAATTTTTAATTTTCCCTTAAGCAGCCCTTTTTATTACAAGTTGGAACAAGCTAGTACAAGTTACCCCTGTTGTACAAGGCAGGTAAAAAACCTCTGTTGTGCTATGCTACCACTGTATGCCATTATTAAGACCCAAGAGTTTTAGTGGGGTTTATAAAGTTTTCATTAGAATAAGTTACCTTGGTCCCTAAAGAAAGAGATATCACTACTGGCCTGCCTCTCTTTATTTTCATATAGCCAATGTTGTGCATTACAGAAATTTGTTCGCGTGTGCTTTTGTGTAGAAGCCCTCCTCCTCCTAGCCCACCACTGAAGAGGGGGTGAACAAGGAACAGATAAACGACGTTAAACTCCTTTGAGTGTTACCACTGGAGGAATGTCAGGGAAGAGCAAACACTCAGCCATCTTCTATTAGATAAAAAAGCGTATTTTGATCCCTTTACACGGAAAATTGCCCAGTTTGGAGGAGATGAGAACTTCGTCTTTCTTTCTCTCACCCATTAGCTGGCTACTTCCCACTGCACCTTCCTCTCTATTAAACTAGTATACAAGTGCAGAGAGAAAAAAAAGTCACCATATTTTTCTCTGAGCAAAGAAGGAATTTATTGCCTCTGTGTGCTTTAGCAATCTTACTTCAGTAAGCTTCAGCAAGCTTACTTCAGTAAGCTTCCACACTTCCACGTTCTCAACTCTGGCTGAAAAACTGCAAGCCCTTCAAAGTCTCAATGTAAATTTTTATTCTGCAGAAACCAAAAAGAGCTGTGTGGGCAACAGTGATAAGAAGCAGAAATGTGTTTACCATCTTTCTGTGATACAGGGTGGAAACAAAGCTCTGCAAGTTGAAAAATCTCCTAGATCCATTGACTTAACATGAGTACCATTAAGCCTGGAGATTTTCCCAATCCCTACTGAAACATCTTTTTTAGAATCTGAAAAACATAACAAACAGAAAATTTACACTCACTTCTCATCTGTATTTTAAAAATGTAAGAATACATTATTATGTCCTGAAAGTTATTTTTCTTCCTATTGAATTGCCTGTGTTAAGTTTATCTGCTGACCAGCATGTTATGTACATTATCCAGGTAACATATGCATCCCATAAAGTTGCTCTGTTGGTTTTTAAGTAAATTGCAGACCTGGCCACGAATTAACCAATAAGTAGTATGAAATAATATTCTGCTTCTCAGCTTGGATTAAATACCAGTTGCTTTGATCAAACATGTAAAAAAAATCTATTACTTTCTAATGAACATAATGTTCTACAATCAACTTGATTTGTATTATGTGGGGAATTACAATTTCACTCATTGTTGTTGGGAATGATATATTCCACTACAGCATCAGCCAGGCCTCAGAGATAAGAGGCTTTAAGAGTTTAATTAGAAAGGTTTTTAGTCTTAAAGATATGCAAAGAAGATTAATACTAGTGGGCTTGAAAGCTACATGTGATCTCTGATGACAACTCCTGCTTAGAGGCAAATACTTGTTTTCTAATTAAAACCCACAGTACTAAAAATGCTTTGAAGAGACCTATGCAGCCATTCTTATTCTCCAATCACAGTGACAATCAATTGGCACTAATCTGGATCTCTGCACTCAGAGGTACTGGGGGAAACAACCGAGATTTGAACATTTGTCCATGGAAACTTCCCACAGACCTAGAGCTGTCTGTCAGTTACAGTAGTCACCATTATCCATATATGATCATTACGTACGTAAGTCATCACTAAAAGAAAACCACAGATGTTTTTGATGTAATTGATAAAAATTCTGGTGTTTCCTATACGTTTATTGAAGATAAGTAATTGAGATGATCTGACTCTATCATGGAAACCATTGTGAAACAGTAAAAACATGCCATTAGTAATGAATGAAATATCATTTTGTCACTCATGAGCTTTATAAAAACCCCACTGGAAGAACACAGAGATTTTGTGAACTGCACCATCAGAGTAGAAATCTTAGGGACAAATGCACTGCAGTCTATAATATGGGAATATCTAGAATCCTAATTATGTTTCACAAGTTGAACAATAATTATACACACAAGTTAAAAGTACTGAAGAGGGAATACAAGCTTTCTGATACAGGAATAGTGAAATAAAATCTGAGAAGCAGAATGGGGAGAGAATAACAGCGACCCAATCTAACACATTTGTAGATTAATTTTCTCAATGCATTTTGTACTTACGTATGAGAGAACACAGTACTACAACAACTTCATATTCTAATCTTGGAGTCTTCTCATATGGAGAGTGGTTGTGGCAGATACACCTTGTTCACACTAGACATTAAAAAGAAGTCTTTAACAGATGTCTTCCTGGCACTGTGGATGCTGCAAGTGTTATAATAATCTTGGCAGCTAAACAGACATAATTAGATGTCAAACAAGAAGTCCCATTTGAATAAACAAAACTTTTTTATGCCACTGTCTGCTCCAAATATTGTATCATAGTATGCTAAATGTCTGTTCTGAAAGGCACAAGATGGTAAAAATTTTGATGATGTAAAATGGTATGTCTTACCTATGAAAACGGTTAACTTTTTTTCTAGAAAGTTTAGACAGCCATGGAAAAAACAAGAGCTCAGAAGCTGCCCTTCTCTACCTAGGGCAGCTGATACCAGCATTGTTAAAAGAAAAAAAAAAAAAAAAAGAAACAAAAAAACCAAACCAGTCCTGTTTCTGTGTAAAAAATAAAAATAACTTAATACTAGTCAAAGACATACGAAGTAATGTACTTTTGTAAGAAAAAAAAAAAGAATAAAGGAAGAAAGCAGAAAAGAAACATTAATTTTCAGGTGAAGCCTTTGGACCTTACTGTACTTTTCTCCCCCGCCTACCCATGCACCATACAAGTACAGACAGCAACAAAGTGAATATTTTTGTTGGCTTCTCAGATGACCTGTTGTTCCTAAAACAATAGGAGAGCAGGAGAAAGGGGAAAAGGCTGGATCTCATGATCACCAGACATATTGCTTTTAAAGGCCAAGAAGAATGGCAAAACAGTGCCAAAAGCATTATTTTCAGCACTGAAGAAATGCTTATTCATTCTATGCAGTTTTACATCTGCATTGCATATTTGAGCTCAGTCTGAATTCAAGTCTTGGCTTAAAAGGCATCCCCATTCACTACTGTTTTATCCAAATTAAGACAGTGAGGTATTTGTCCCAGGCAATAGGCAGTAACTCACTAAAACTTGCAGCTGCCAACAACCAGTGTTTCATACCCAAGACTAGTACCTATGAATTTTCTTTAAGACGTGTGTCAATGATATTCATTCATAGTTAAGACTAATGTGTTTGAAGGCACAGATTTCAGGTGAAAGGCTGAGGAGAAACCAGCATAGCCCATCAAAATGGCTAGCTTAAAGCAATAGCAAAGTGGGGTGAGGAAATCCTTTTAGCTAAGAGTGGTGCCTTACTCTGCCACCCATGGGATTACACAAGTCCACATGGAAAAATAATCTGCTTGATAGAAATTGACCACTTATGGCTACTATCTCTGATGAGAGAGCCAGATATTTGTAAACGTTCATCTTTTTATACTGTTGCCTTTTAATCTAAATGTCTGATATTACCCTGCAGTGTGGGAGGAGCTTCACAAAGCAAGGGCATAAGGCTTAGTTAAAACATGCCAAGTACTAATAGCATCTGAACTACTGTTTTCCTGAGGTACACCAATTTAACATCAAATGGAGGAGACGTTACCATTTGCACAAGACTGGTCCTGGATCTTGCAACAGTCTCAGTCCAGGAGCAGTACCTTAGAGGAGTCAGAGCGCAGGGTTAATCCACAAACACTGTTTGAACACAGCTTGATTCACTCCATGGTAGTAGCCTCACAGGGTGTAGACTAGCCTGATGTACCTCCTCAGTACAGGCAAAAGTACTTGAAATACTTTTCTCATGTCTGTATGAATATCTCAGGAGAGGTTTTCTTCCTCACTTACTAGTATATAAGTCTCCCAGCACTAATGTGCACTGGGTGGCCCTATAGATCTCAGCCAATATGGGACCACATATACAATTTCTTTCTTCTCT